>JASDQU010372116.1:7224-34646 GCA_032191745.1 Picea mariana | reverse complement strand
TTTCAACTTTGCATCACAACCTTGAAAAACTTCATTTTCAATATTATCTTTGGGTTTAATCATCAAGAGAACAAAATTCTTACTAGCATTGACTAATCTCTTCATTTGTCCCGCATTTACAAGTGACAAATTCATCTTCTTTGAATGTGCTCTAACAATGTACTCAACTCCATTTCTAAACAAGTGATACTTATTCTCATGATGATGAAAAATGGATTTTCTATCATATAAGTATGGGCTTCCCAACATGATACCACATATATCCAAAGGAATAACATCAAGCTCTACCTCATCTATAAAATTTGCAGTGATGGTAAACCTAAGTTTACACCTTCTTGTCACCTGCAATTTAGCATTATCACATATCCAACCGAGAGGGTATGGTTTAGGATGTGGAATTGTTTCCAATTTTAATTTCTTGACAGTGTCCTCAGATATACGGTTGGCTTGAGATCCAGTATCAAAAAGAGTATCTATCTTGGTATGCGTTGAAACAACCCTTATGTGAAAAAGTTTTATTCTTTCTTTTTCTTGTCGAGTTTCATTGAGATTACTATTACTTGAAGAACTAGTACTTGCAATAGAACCCTTTCCTTGATAACCCATGGATGTAATCTTTGTTTCATCACCTGAATTAGAACCTAAATCATGTTGTATGGTTGCAGCAGTCTTTGACTTCCCTTTGTTGCCAAACTTTTTGGGTCTTCTTTCAGGATGAAATTTCCAACAATGGTCTTCATCATGGCCATCCTTTGAACAATGTCTGCATGTAAATTTTTCTCCCTCTTTGTTAACAGTAGCATTATTTTTTCCATTTCCCTTGAATTTCCTCTTTCCTTTGTCTCCATGACTGAAAGGCTTCTTGTTACCCTCATGAGTTACATTCCTTCCTCTGGCTTCCAAATGAGTTGCCTGAACACAAACTTCATCTAGATTTGAAGGGTTAAACATGAGTATTGTATGTCTCAAGTAACTATGTAAGCTTCAATGTATTTGAGTAAAGTTTCTTGAGAAGACAAATCTACTCCCAAAACCAAAGCTCTTCTCCTAAATTCTTGAGTAAATCTTTGCACATTCTGCCCTTTATCTTGTCTAAAATTTTTCCAATCCATAATAGCTTTTTGCATATATGCCAATAGGTAAAATTGTTTTTTAATTGCAACAATAAAATCATTCCAAGAGGTTAAAATTTTACCATGTTTCTTCATGTCCTCTTGAGTCTTGGCTTCCCACCAAATCAGTGATGCACTATCCAATCTTAAAGAAGCAAGTTGAATCTTAGTTTCATCATCTTGAATTTTTTGTATCCTACAATACACCTCAATCTGACGAATCCAGTTATCTAATTTCTTAGCATTTACCTCTCCATTGTACATTGGCAATTCAAATTTAATATCAAGCTTTAACAAAGGAATTTGTGGAGGAATTTTACCATGTCCCTTTGGAGAATTTGGAAGAGGTTGTGAACTGGTAGAAGAAGAGGAAGATGGAGGTGAGGGAGGTGGAGTAGCACCATTCCCTCCATTTCCATTTGGAGTTTTATCACCACTGTCTCCCTTGTTGTTTGAAGGGTTGGAACCTTCACCTTGCAACCTTGTATTCCTTTCTTCCATCAGGACTTTCATCATTTCTCTCATTTCCATGAAATTCTTTCTGAGATCTTCATCTTCTGTAGGAATATTTTTATGACTCTCTTCATGAGCCATACTTGGTGAATGCCTCCTTGAAGCTT
This sequence comes from Picea mariana, assembly GCA_032191745.1. NCBI lineage: Eukaryota > Viridiplantae > Streptophyta > Pinopsida > Pinales > Pinaceae > Picea > Picea mariana. Next base: position 32,914 of record JASDQU010372116.1, on the reverse strand, counting down.
GAGGTGATGATATAATATTTCTTCTTGAAGGATGAGAACTTGGCTCTACAAGTTGACCTTCTCCTCTTGTGAGTTTCAACCTTGTGAGCATCAGAAAACAAAACACTTGCAAATAATCAAGCCTTCAAAAACCTAAGCTCTGATACCAACTTGAACTGAAAATGATAAAGGCTTGTATTCTTGAAAATATTTGCAAGTTTAATTGAAGTGTGCTTATGCAAAAGGATCAATTTGCAAACACTATTTTTATAGAAGGAATTACACAATCAAGATGCAGATAATAAGCAACAAATAATAGTGAACAGTAACACATAACACAACAAATGATAAAGGAGTTCACCCCTCTCTTGGACTACATCTCCTGGTCTAGCTTCCAATGGATCTTTTGTATTATTTGCTCAAAGTGCTAAAATATGTGTTTTACAATGCTCAAAATACCAAATAGATGGCTCCAATGGCTTCATAATGTCCAAAAACCCCTAGCTGGGATTTTTCGGCACTTGATTTGGCCAAAAATTGAAGAAGATAGGCTTCCTGGAAGTTCCCCTTCAAACTTGTTGTCTCTGGATCGCCAAAATGCACCTCTATGTGTTCAACCTAGCCTCTGCGCTCATTTATGTGCTAAAACCTAGCACCGGGCACATAACTGAAAAACCATGCAAACTGTAGGACGGTTAGGGAACCTAGCCCCTAACCACCAAACCGTTGGGCATATGGGTCATATGACCGCACCTCCGCACATAAAAGGGCTGAGTTTTAACCATTGGTTAAGCGCCAAGTGTCTAGGTGCACGAGGCTCCGAATCCATTTGAAAACAAGCACGCGGGTGGTCATATGGTGAGCCACATGTGACTGGGGTCTGGGGCTTAGCCTTGGCCCGAACCGCGCCCAACCATAATACAATGAAAACTTATATATATTCAAAACCATATAGTTGTAAGAACTACATGGGTGGGATGCCGGTTGGGCGGCCCTTCCCAAAGCTATACCCCTACCCGGAGGTCGCAGGGTCGAGTCCTGTAGACTCCACAAATTTTATCCAATGCCCAGGTGACACGTGGCAACCCTCGCTTGGGCCACGTGTCACCAATTCGTTTGCCACCAACATGCCACATGTCAGATGCTAATTTGTCCACATGAATGCCACTCAACACCTGCCACATGTCGTAAGGCCCTGCCAACTCAGCATCTGTACAAACTGTACGGACTGTACAGTCAGCAAATTTTTTTTGCTTGTTTGACAATTTGAACAGAACGCGATATCTCACCCATCCGACATATGTTTGAACCCGTTTGAGTTGCGTTGGGTTCATGACGATGAGGCCTACACACCCATTTGATTTGAAGCAATTCTGAGCACTTCGAATTTTGAGCAAAGTTTGATCCCCTAGATCATGGAGGCGAGAGGAAGGAACCAAATTATGCCAAGCCATGTTCTCACAAGAATGCTCAATCCATCTTTGAATAGGGTTGTGACAAGGTAGAGACTCAGTTGGATGGATCAAAGTGTCAAAAGGTTGACTATCCTGGATCTTATCACTCCCTGAGACCTGAAAAGGGATGAACAAGAATCTCGAGGATGACTAACAATTACTTAGGGGAAGGTTGAAAGATCAAGATATCAAACTTCTTCTTAAAGCATTCAAACTACCCTTAAACTCCGAGATTTGTTTTTCCTCAGAAACATCTTGAGACAAGGAACATGTTTCCCAGCTACATTCTTAGTGACATAGAGAGATAAAGGAGAAGAAGGGGACTGGAAAATCTTGTTGGAAAGCCTCATCAAAAGTACCCTGCTCCAGGAAAATCATGTCCTTACCCTCATCAAGACTGGAGCACAATAGTGGTTGAAAATGTTCTCCATAGAATAAATCCAAGTGATCAAAAGAATAAACATCAAACTGCTCAGGGCATGACCAGAAATCATCATGAGAACGTTGCAAAATGTCATCCCTAAGGGGTTGGAACATATTCGTAATCATGTCATATCCTTGTTTCCAAACATCTGAATTAGTAGAAATCACATATGGTTGTTGTAAAAGAAACACTTGAAAATGACCTTCAATATCGTAAATGGGAACTTCATAATGACCAATCACATCCCATTTATGTCTCCCAGCATGTATAAAATCATCAATATTATCAATCACATTATTACCTTTATCATAACATGAACGGTCTAGTACAACCAAGGGTCTCTCTAACACTTCTTCACTTTCTGAATCATAGAATAGAGCATCATTAAAGTCCTGGAAAGGGAAATGACTTACCACTTTCTCTTCTTCTTATGTAGGAGGAGTGGAAGCTTGGATGAATTCATCAAATGGAGGAGCAGGAATCATCACTTCATCCTCATGACTCACCTCTTCAGGCTCTCATTCTCCAGTACAGTCATGGGGTAATTCCTTCTTTTCTTCGTAATTTTCTTCTTCTTCCATGTCATAGAGCATGTCAAGGTCTTCTTCATTGCTCCATCTATTCATGAAAGTTTCTTCAAATTATTCCATGGTCCCGATTATTTTATCAGGGAGGCCATTATACCATATTCTAGCACCATCATGAAGAGTAGCTAAGAAAAGTTTCATCACCAAATATTCAACATCTTCATCTACAGGAAAAAGTTGAAAGAAGGCCCAAAATATACTCATGTGTTCTTTGACAGTAGTCTCACCATTACTGGAAAACATAAGCAACCATTTTAGTTGGTACTCAAGAAGCATCCATCGAGGGTACCCTGGGATTTTACTCATGTCCAAGGGTCTAAAAAAATCACCCAAATCCTATCTCAGAGAAGCCATGGGTAAAACATTTGGTTGTTATAATGATGTTCGGTATCGGTTGTCATCAATGGATTCACTATATAATCCTTCTAGGATTACCAAATGAAGTGAGGGAATCACCATTAGTGGAGTCGCCAGGTAAGCTTGTAAGATAGGGGCTTCAGGATAAGCTCACCAAAGATATGTTGTTGAGGAAAACTAACTGAATTCTCCCCGACAATGATGCCAAAATATTATTGCAGAATTTGTACTTGTCCAAACCCAAGACAACTCTCCAAATCCGCGTAACTATAGGATAACCCATCACTATCACCTTAGTAGGAAATCCCCATGTTTTAGTGATGGATGAGGTCCACCATAGGGGAGGTGTCCCCGGTAACCTCAAGAGATCAGATAGCAAGTGATATGTGGCCAAGATTGGAGCACCCTCTCACTAGTTACCTAAGTCAAAGGTCTATGTCTGTGGAATTGAGGCGAAGGGAAGTATTTTTGGTACATGCCTGGAACAAGAACAAATATAGCATATACATAACAATTTCCAAGTACTCGTATGATAGTAATACCTCAAGAAACAGTAGATAATGAAAACATATGCTAGATGATACAAAAAATGCAACAAACTAATAACAACAAATAGCATTTTGTAACACCCACAAGAAATTTAGCTCATAATTGCAAGAAAAGATAGTGAAAACACAATATTCATCCAATAGATCAATTATCAACCATTCCAAGCAATTTCTGAGTGAGTTAAGCTAATGTTGGACTAGTGTATGCAACAAACACTAGTAAATTAGATGGTTGTAGCAATGTTATGAAACAACAACAAAAAAATTAGTGGATTAAGCTCAGTTAGGGTTAGAAACGATCAGTAAGAGTTTACATAATGATGTTTGAATGTTTGTTTGATCAAATTCCTTCACAAGAGCAATGAAACTAGTGCCTTTTGGGATATGGAGTCATTTACAACAACACTATAATATAACTTGGATAATAGTGATAGCAATGTCTAAGTAAATGGGATGAAGTTTAAGGTGCTAGCACCTTAGGGCCTTAAACTTCAAGCCTTAAGAGAGGAATTTGCTAGAGTGCAAGAACCTTTGGGCTCTAGCAAATTCTTTTGATTCCTTAGATTCTTTAAATTAATTGCAACAAGCTTCTAGAACCAAACTCCTAAAGTGATAGCACATTAGGGCTTTAGGAGTCTACCCTAGATGAGATTTCCTTAACAAATTAATGGATGGAATAGTGTTACACATCAAATTTCCACACTACTAAGTGGCACACTTATGTATCATATTCTACTAAGTGTCGCACTTATGTATCACTTATATAGGTGTCGATTTGCCACATTCCCAAGTGTCATACTTATAGTCTACTAAGTGTCGTAATTGAATGTCACAACTCTATCATCATGTGGAAGTGTTGGTCATCTTCTCTAGACAAATTGGGGGAGCAAAACCCATCACATGGAGGCTTATATACACTCTATCATCATGTGGAAGTGTCTATCATGTTCCCTAGACAAATTATTGAATAAAACTCATCATTTGAAGGATGAAAAAACACTTTTTACCTTGAGTTTTAACTTTTAAGCCTTGTTTGAGAACTAAGGCACTCCTTTCCATGTATATGGAGCGCTAGTCCCCAATAAACGCTCCCTAGTCCACTACGTGGGAGCGTTAGTAACACTCAGTGTAAATATTTGGGGGAGCGTTAGTTTTGTTAGAGCTAACCCACCTTTTTCTATGGGAAAATCTCGAGATACTATTGAGTGGTTATGGTCAAGAGATGACTTAGGAGCTTGAGTCATCCATATTCCCTCCATTTTGGGTATTAAATCCTAACCTAAGGAGTGAATATATCAACCATTCCCTTGATTTTATATGGTGGTTAAGCCTCCCAATTTTCTATATAAGCAAGGTCATTCAAGGGATTAAGGGGAAGGTATTGAGAGTATGAAACCTTTATTCTTGAAACATTCAAGAGAAGAAAGTCTTGGAAGACTTGAGAGTTCAAAAGAACTCTCATTACCATCAGGCGATGTACAAATGGGGATGGAAAGGAGAATCTTGGAGGAAATATTGCATCACATCACATGGTTGTAAGTATCCAATGTTTCTTTCATTAATACAACATGGCCTATTTCCTCCTTCTTGTTAGGCTTAAGTTAATGTATGAATGTTTATACTTGTTAGCGTAGTTGGATTATTTTTTTATCTAACATTGCACAAGTAGAAGAGAAGGGTTGTCTTCCTTTTTGCAGGAAGATTACAAGAGTGGCTTTTGCGTTCAAGACCTTGGATTGAATCTGACATTGGAGTAGCGTGGACAACCTATAGGAAAAATCGTAGATCTTGTTTCCTTTCTCCGTCTCCTTAACTTTCACGCATAAATAGATAAGAAAGAGGGATGTTAGTGTCCACATGTTCTCTTATGTCCTAGACTGAAGAAAACCCAACTAGGGGGAGTTCAACTTGTCCGCAGGGTGAAATTTCTCACAACAAATAGCCTTTTGAGAGGAGGAAGCACTTATGCTCCTCTCTTAGGGTTTACACAAGCAATATACCTTCAATATTAACAAGTAAAATTCAACATAAACATTCAATACATGAAATGAAATTGCATATTTTACTTACTTCATCAAGATTAACCAAGCACAAACCCTAATTTGCATAAAATTCCACCAAGAATGAGCCAAGAAACATCCAAAACTTTCCCTCCAAGAGATAGCGCACTAGTAAAAGAGCCAATGTTGCCAAAAGGGCGAAAATTTCAGTCCTCTTATGAGAGAGGAATATGAGTTATCAAAAAATGAATGGTGGCTAGCCATACTTATATGGGAAATCCTAGCCACCAAAAGACTTAACCCAAAAATCATATATTTGCAATAAATAAGCCTATTTCTTTATTTTCCCATTCAAATTACAAAAAAATGTTTTTTACAAAAGTGAACCCTAAAAGGGTGACGTCATCCCTCCTTACGGTGACGTTGAGCTCCAAAGGTGGAACTTTGCACTGGAAAGGTACATAAACCATGCCACATGTGTCAAATGTCATGTCATAAGCCTCCTCCATCAAAGCATCATCTCCATCAAACCTTAACCCTCTCAATGGTGATGTCATGGGCTAGTGGGTGACGTCTAGGCCTCCAAAGGCCAACGTCCAAGTAGAAGAAGGTGGGAGCTCATCAACAAGTCATTCCCATGTGCCTCCTAAGGCAACGCCCTCAATCATCTAGGTGTAATGTCCATCATCAGATGGTGCCCTAGACATGGGGTCTAGCATCCATCCCTGGGCTCCAAATCCCTCATGGAGGTCCAAACAAAGTCATATGCCCACGAACACCTATTCATTGGGAATGGTCCTGCAAAGACAAATAAATGCACACTCCAAGGATCCACAAGTCACAAGAATCATTCCAAGTAATCCATATCTAATACAAGAACCACCCAAACATGTGCATCAAACCCCCCTTTTCAAATTAAACAAATGCTCAAAGACCATATAATTTTTTCATAATTTAGGTACGAGAGTGGTGTCATGTTTCCCTACTAGGTAAGCCAATCCCTAAGTCAAGAGCCATTTCCTAAGAAGAGCCTATCAAAGTCATGTAGTGAGTGTGAGGTGGATTTGGTAAATACTTCTAGGTATGGGGTTCTTGACATACAAGGGTTTGTATTCTCATTTATGGGTGCCTTTATAGAGGGTGTGTTGCATCATTTGTTTTCAAGGCAACCTTTTTCCAAACCCTTTGCCATTTAATTTATTAGAGTCCAAACATTGAGTATTATATGCAAGGGAAAGTAAAGAGTATCACAATGCCACTTGAATCTAGGATACATTGAGTGCCATGTGGAATGGAAAGTAAAAGACACTGCAATGCACCCCCTCAACAAGAGGGACATTTATTAATTATGTGATTTATTTTGCAGGTCGTTCATTTTTTGGAGAAGCATTTCATTGTTCCTAGGACCTAAGGGAAAGAATCTAGAAGGATAATGATTGGCTTTTATCTTTTTCCAGCTACAATACCTCTGGGCCTTCAACCCCTTCTTCCCATCATATGAGGTGCAATCCCTTCTTGGATCAATGAACTTGAAGACCCAAAAGATAAGAAGACGAAAGGGTAGAAAGATGGAAGGTGGTAAGTATAGATGGGAATGATATGATTACCCTGTTAGCGATATTTCTTGCAAGGGGGGATAGAACGCAAAAATGGGTTAAAAACCCGCTTGTCCAAATTTTCAGATGATAATGCGCCCAATATAAGTCACGAGCAAGTCTGAGCGGTCCAGATTTGAGCACCTAGATCAACGACGCATATTGGACTCCGGACCCCCCTTGCCTTTCTACCTTTAAGNNNNGGGGGAGGGGGGTCCGGAATCGGGGGCACACCTCTCCAAAGATCCAGATCAGTGCGCCCAGATCAACGGCGATGAAGGCAATTCCGGACCCCCCCCCGCCTTTCTACCTTTAAGCGGAGGGGGGGGATTTGGAATCGCGTATGCAGTTTTCCGACGGCCATGATCGAGGAGCCCAAATCAACGGCTCACGAGCAGCCTCATCTCTCTCAGCTACCCTGTCTTTAACCCGCGCGGGCCCTTCCCCCCTCACCTCATCTTCCTTCCCGCCTTTCCACTGAGGTCGTGTGTCATCGCTCCCCTCTCTCTCACTCATCCACATGGCCTTTTTCCCCGTCTCATCATCCATTTTCCGCCCACTGCATGTTCTTTTCCCTCCACGTCGACCTCTCTCTGAAATGCGTCCCCTACGTCTACCCTCTTGCTCCCTGCGCTTGTTCCTTCTGCCAAGTGTCTCTCCTACAACCCTTCTCGCCTCCCTATCTATTCAGGCCTCGTCCTCGTAATCCAACGCCACCACCCCTGTCATGCGCCCCATCCTTCACGCTGGCCTCCATGCCTACCCGTCCTTCAAGCTGTTCAGTTATTCCAGGTGGCGGCGTGAGGAGTATTCCATATCCCGAAATGCCGAGTTGGTTGGGCCGTCCTCAATCCCAGGAAGCAGTTATTGAAGCGGTTGGTGGTGGTTAGACATCGTCTCTACCATAATGGGAAAGTCCTGCATTGGATTAAAGGCACGTCGATTCGCAGAATAAACTGTCAGAAGATCGATCGCGTCTGCCATAAGTTGCACGACTATTCAAAGATTGCGGCTGCAGAATTGTCAGAAGCCATGCAGACGCAAAGATTTCAATGCAGTTTCTTGGTTCCGTTGTTGTTGTTGTTTTGAGTATATGTAGGAATTTTTGCCATTTTTGTATCTATCGATGGTAGAGCTAAGCTCCCGAATGTAGAGTTTCAGTAAACATTCTAGCTTTCTGGGTTATGTATCAGTGTTTGAGACTTCTTGGTTTATAACAGACAGTTTTCCTTTTCCATCTATGTTTCTTCTCTTGTTGGAGAGTTCATGATCGAATGCTTCGCATGAATTAACACAGTTATGTTATGGTAAATGATTTATTGTTGCATTGTTGCTTTCTCTAGTTTCCTGTATTTGGAAGTAAGAAGATCTTGTTTTCAGATGCCTGCTCTCACAGTCTGTTAGAAGCTTGATGCCTATAGCAGAACTTTGCACCTTTCTCATGAAGTCTTCCCCCTACTCACCCTTTATTGCAACTCACTGTCTGAAGTTTATCAAGACCTCACTCGTTTATGCATGCCTGGCCTAGTTTCTGCATTGAGACGACTGTTCCGAGTTTGCTTCCATTTGATCACCCCTTTCAAACAAATCATGACATTAAATTGATGGGCGTTGGACTCTGCTCCTACAAGAAATCCAGGAGTGACTTCCGGCTCCAACATTTCTGGCGCCGTTGCCGAGGACGAAGTTGAATATTTTTCCTGGGATTGAACGACAAAGATCAACTGATTTTGAAGGTGCATCAGATATCAGAACTTGAAGATTGCTACTGTGCACTTGGCGACTCCATCGTGACGACTCCATTGGGAAGAACCTGTTCTATCAACTGTGGCTTCGAGAGGCAGACACATGAGGTCTAATCCACACTTGCCTTTAGCTACACCAGAGGCAGACGTGGAAGCGGTGCGCAGAAAGGGAAAGAGCTCTGCAAAAGAAGTTTCCATTGCTGAAACAGGTAATACGTCGTCCCCTTCTGTGAGAACTCCATTTTCAGATTCTCAGTTTCCTAGTCGTCCTTCCTCTGAGGTTTCCCGTTTTCTGAATTTCGAGAGTGTTCCTGCTGAGTTTTCTCCTCCTGGTTTGGTATCAGAGAGAGAAATCCTTGTCACTCCCCCTTCCCTGGAGGTCTTGCCTCATCACAGACCTCAAACTTCTGAAGGTTTCACAACCCCTCCTTTTATTGTTACTGTTGCACAAAGAGAAGCGTCTACACACTCAGGTCCCTTGGCTTTCTCCTTGTTTTCTCCGTCATCTCATCCAAGAATCTCTGTTCCGACATCTCCCGTTCATACTCCTTCTCCTCCGAGTTCTCCTCTACCTAATATTCCTATGGCTGGTGCTAATCCCCCTCCGAATAGAATGGATGCCATAGTTGCTGCGAGATATGCCCCTTTAATCCTACCTCATCCTATGAATCCTCTCCCTGCTGGAGACTACTTGAAGTACATGCCCGAGTTCAGTGGGGAGGGAGACATAACTGCTGAGGAGCACTTGGTTGCTTTTTACAGTTATGCAGACAACCTAAACATTGAAAACGAAGATGTCTAGATGAGAGTCTTTGTCCAGAGCCTGGAGGGTGAGGTCAGGAAATGGTTTAGAGGATTAGTCCCCGGATCTATCGCTGGAATTGAAGCTCTGGATAGTGTTTTCCTGAGACAGTGGGGAGACAGGAAGGATTATATGTATTACATGACGGAGTTTGGGTCTATGAAGAAGATGGAAGGAGAGTCTTTCTCAGACTTCTCCAAAATATTTAATAAGATGTACAACAAGATTCCTGCAGAGATTAAACCCTCAGAGGCCTCTGCTCAAATTTCCTATGCTGGCGCATTTGACCCTGATTTTTGTCTCATGTTAAGAGAAAGAAGAGCCACCTCTTTAGCTCAGATGCAGGATGCAGCTATAGAAGTGGAATCCAACATATTGGCAGCTGACAGACTGAGAAACCAGGCCGACACAGACATAAGAAAGGAAAATTCGGAAGCCTCAACTTCCGGCCCATCACTGCTTCACCCTCAAGTAAACGAGTTGGCCCGAGTTATGAACCTCCTTAAGGAAGAAGTGGAGAGATTGAAGGTGGAGAGGAAACAAATGAAAAAGGGCCCTCTGAGCACCGAGAACAGGGCATGTTTCAGAAGGCCAAATAATTTCACTCCTCCAACTATGCACAGAGAGAAAGAAAGAGACAGAGACGACCAAAGAATCCAGGCTCCCTTCCAGAACAATTTCGTGGCAGAAGAAGAAGAAGGGGNCCGAGTTATGAACCTCCTTAAGGAAGAAGTGGAGAGATTGAAGGTGGAGAGGAAACAAATGAAAAAGGGCCCTCTGAGCACCAAGAACAGGGCATGTTTCAGAAGGCCAAATAATTTCACTCCTCCAACTATGCACAGAGAGAAAGAAAGAGACAGAGACGACCAAAGAATCCAGGCTCCCTTCCAGAACAATTTCGTGGCAGAAGAAGAAGAAGGGGAAACAGACGAGCCTCAGCCTAAAATCCACAGTTTAGAAGTCACTGCCCCTTTCCCTCATCTGACCCGATCAGCATATGAAGAGTCTCTCATGGATGGTCAGCTGAATGAATTGAGCAAAGGAGACAAAGCTAGCAGCGCTCGAGGCAGGTACAACTTGAGGTCAGACAAAAGGGTAGTAGCACCTGATGTTACTGAGCCATCCAATAGAATAGAGAAACCTGCTAATGAAGTAGCAGACAGAGGTAAGAGGGCTCAACTTTTCTCTCCCATTGTCCATAATCATGTTCCTGAAATTAGAGAAATCCCAAAGCCTATGTCTTCTTTCAATTTCGAACATGAGATTCAAAAGATTAGAATTCCTGTGCCCCTCACTGAGTTAATTAAGCAGGGGGAATTCAAAAAGCGCTTCTCTGAGCTGTTAAAGTCCGAAGCCTCGTACCCTCTCACAGACTCCATAAACCTTCAAGATTAAAGGCCTGCAGTTGTCCTAGGTCCCATGGTAGAAGACAGAGATGATTCATCCCCTCCCTTCTACACATCCCTGAACATACATGATAAAGTGTTGCATAATTGCCTTATGGATTGGGGCCTCCCACAACCTCATGCCCAAAGCCATCATGGAAGAATTAGGACTGGAAGTCACCCGAGCCTATCATGACCTCTATTCTTTTGACTCCAGGAGGGTGCAATGCTTGGGAGTCATCAAAGACCTGGTAGTCTCTTTGTTTCAGCTGCCAATGAAGAGTATGATCATGGATATTGTGGTAGCTGATGTTCCCCCCAAGTTTGGCATGCTGTTGTCAAGGTCTTGGATAAAAATACTTGGAGGGACATTACAGATGGATCTCACATATGCCACCATTCCAGTCTTTGGAGGGGAACATAGGAGACTGTACAGAAAAGCCCAACTGGCCTACATAATCAGTGATGAAGCCAACCCTACCAATCATCCCATCTATGCCTTGGACACTGATTTAGGCTCCAGTTTACTACAGCTCACCCACACCCCTGAGGCTCCTTTACAGATCAAAAATCAGCCCATTCTTAATCAAGGGACCCCCCCTCCAATCACCTGTGTTTGGAAGATGTTCTTTGATGGAGCTTCCTCCAGTATGGGTGCTGGTGTCGGGATAGTATTCGTGTCCCCTTGTCAGGAGACCATCTCTCTGTCATACAGGCTGGAATTCGAAGTCACCAACAATATGGCGGAGTATGAAGATTTGGTTCTGGGATTAAGAGCTACAAAGGAAATGGGAATTAAAGAAATGGTTGTGTTGGGAGATGCTGAGTTGATTGTTCAGCAGGTCAAAAATGTTTATCAGGCTAAAAATCCTCGACTCAGAAATTACAGGAACGAGGTATGGGACCTGGTTGATAATTTCTTCCTGGCTTTTAATATTTCCTACATTCCGAGGGGAGAAAATATTCCAACTGACTTTTTATCTTTCACAGCCAGTGTGCTCGAAGTTCCTGCGTCGCCCACTGTTGAGTCTGATGTTGAGATAAAATATAGACCCTCTGTGCCAGACAATGTCAAACATTGGAAGGTATTTGAGGATGATGAGGAGATTGAAAAGTTTCTTCAATCCGTTGATAACTTTTCTGAATTACACATAGATGAGGAGCCCAACACTACAGGAGAGCTTGACCGTCACCCTGAGGAATTTGTGAATAAAATTGTTGATCACCAGATCATTCAGCTACCGAGCAATCACATCCCGAAAGGTCTAATTCCATTAGAAAGATTGTTCGACGAGAATGATGTGGCAGTGAAGGGTAAGGTTTCAGGTGACGATGATGACACAACTGAATGCAACATAGGCACACCTGAGGAGCCTAAATTGGTCAAGTTGTCAAGGAGTTTGACTGAGGAGTAGAGAGCCGAATATACTAAGTTGTTGAAGAAGTTTGCTGATGTGTTTGCATGGACCTACGAAGATCTCAAAACGTATGACACATCAGTCATCGAGCACAAAATCCCACTAAAAGAAGAGGCCAAGCCATTCAAGCAGAAGCTGAGACCGATAAACCCCATGCTACTACCTGTCATGGAGAAAGAAGTGAAGAAGCTGCTAAATGCCCAAATCATTGTCCCCTTGAGATACTCTGACTGGGTTGCCAATTTGGTCCCAGTAAGGAAGAAGAATGGAGAAATCAGACTCTGTGTTGATTTCAGGAACCTGAACAGAAGTTCGAGGAAGGACAATTATCCCCTGCCCAACATGGAACATATATTACAGAGAGTTACTGGCGCATCCAGGATATCCATGATTGATGGTTTCTCTGGATATAATCAGATATCAGTCATGCCTGAAGACAGAGAAAAAACCGCCTTCACCACTCCTTGGGGCACATTCATGTACGCCAAAATGCCTTTCAGACTTATGAATGCAGGAGCAACATTCCAGCGAGCCATGGACATAGCCTTCATCGGGGAGAAGGACCAATTTGTGGTGATATATCTGGATGACATCACAGTCTTCTCTAAGACTGATAAAGATCACTGCTGCCACTTAAAGAGAGTTTTCCTGAAGTGTCGGAGATATGGCCTATATTTAAACCCCAAAAAATCATTGTTTGCTATGTAGGAGGGAAAGTTGTTAGGTCACATAGTGTCAGCAGAAGGAGTGAGGATTGACCCAAGCAGGGTGGAAGCAATTCAAGCCCTGTCACTTCCCAGGTCTAAGAAGGAAGTTCAGGAATTTTTGGGAAAGATTAACTTTCTGAGGAGATTCGTCTCGAACTTTGCTGAGCTGGTGAAACACATCATAGCCATGCTCAGAAAGGGCCATGAAATAAGATGGACTGCTAAATCTAGGAAATCTTTTGCGCAAATAAAGAAAGCATTGACCGAGGCACCCGTGCTAATCAGTCCCGATTATGCCAAAGATTTCTTGATTTTCTCATTTGCTTCTGATGACTCTGTAGCAGCAGTCTTGTTACAGAAAAATGATCAAGAACGAGAGCAACCTATTGCTTTCTACAGCAAGGCATTAAGAGATGCTGAACTCAGGTATGAGATCATGGAAAAGCAGGCCTATGCGTTAGTGAAAGCTCTCAAAGCTTTCAGGATCTATGTTCTGCACTCAAAGGTCACTGCATATGTCCCTTCACCCTCTGTGAAGGACATTCTTATACAACCTGACATAGACGGGAGAAGGGGTAAATGGATCGCCAAGATTCTGGAGTTTGACCTAGAGATTAAGCCCACCAAGCTGGTAAAGGGGCAAGGTTTGGCCAGATTGCTCGCTGAATCCAATTTCAAGACTCTGGGGATTAACTTCATCAACGAGCAGGCTGAGTCATCCAGCAGGAATTCTCAAATCATTATACCCCTAGCATCATGTCCCTAGTATAGGGATATCTTGTATTTTCTGCAGGAATTAAAGCCCCCTGACGGATTAGGGAAGAGTAGGGCCAGAGCTTTGAAGCTCAAATCGGTCAGGTACTATCTTATTGACCGAGCCCTGTATTGGAGAGACCCTCTGGGGATACTATTAAGGTGTCTGGACCCGCTGCAAGCCTAGAAGGTGATGTTCGATTTTCATAGCAGTCTCTGCGGGGGTCATCATTTTTGGAAGACCACAGCCCACAAGATCCTCCGGGTTGGGTATTATTGGCCTACTTTGTTTACTGATGTCTGCAGGGAAGTCAGGGATTGCATTAAATGCCAGAAGTTCTCAGGTAAACAGCAACTCAAATCTCTGCCATTAAAGCCTGTAGTAGTCTCGGCACCCTTTCAGCAGTGGGGATTGGATTTCATCGGAGAGATTCATCCTCCCTCAAGTAGCCAGCATAGATGGATCCTCACTGCGACTGATTATTTCACCAAGTGGATAGAGGTTTTCCCCACCATGAGCACCTCTCACAAAGTAATCATCAGCCTCTTGGAAGACATCATAGCCATATTTGGCTGCCCAAGAAGGATCGTCACTGACAATGCCTCCCCCTTCAGGTCTGAGCCCCTGGTCAAATTTTGTGAACAATTTGGGATTTCATTGATTCACTCCACTCCCTACTATCCTCAGGGAAACGGATTGGCAGAGTCCTAAAATAAAAGCCTAATCAAGCTTATCAAAAAGCTACTGGAGGACAATAAAAGGGCCTGGGACTCAAAGCTCAAATTTTCTCTTTGGGTTGATCGGGTGACAATAAAGAAATCCCTGGGTCTCTCACCCTTCCAACTGGTTTACGGAATAGAGGTCGTTTTCCCCACTCAGCTTGCCTTGCCTGTAGCCAATCTCCTCCAGGACTATGAGGGAGAACCCAACCACGTGCTCAAAAGAATTCATCAGATGGTGGAGGTGCAGCAGATCAGAGAACAGGTCCTCGACAGAGCTTACAATCATCAGCAAAAGATCAAGCAGGCTTTTGACAGAAAGAGCAAAAGGAAGGAATTTGAGAAGGGTGATCTGGTGCTCAAGTGGGATGCACCCAGGCAGGAAAAGGGAAAACACAGTAAATTTGACGCCCTCTGGTTTGGGCCTTTCAAGATCCTCAAAGTGTTTTCAAACAACACTTACAGGTTGCAGGATCTGGAAGGCAATGAAGTGTTCAGTGGCCCAGTCAATGGGCACTTCTTAAAAAAATGTTTTCTGTGAGCCCTAGTCGGCTCTCTTTGTTTTGTTTTGTAAATATTGTTTCTGTTTTTGTTTTTTGGACTAATAAATGACTCCATAGCCCAACAGAAAAGGAACTAAGTCTGCAAAAGAGTTCTTAAAGCATCACAGGGATGACTCTATCCCCCATGGAGCCAAAATGTTAGCGATATTTCTTGCAAGGGGGGCTAGAACGCAAAAATGGGTTAAAAACCTGCTTGTCCAAAGTTTCGGATGATAATGCGCCCAATATAAGTCATGAGCAAGTCTGAGCCGTCTAGATTTGAGTGCCTAGATCAACGGCGCATATTGGATTCCGGACCCCCCTTGCNACCTTTAAGCGGAGGGGGGGGGTCCGGAATCGCGTATGAAGTTTTTCGACGGCCACGATCGAGGAGCCCGGATCAACGGCTCACGAGCAGCCTCATCTCTCTCAGCTACCCTGTCTTTAACCTGCGCGAGCCCTTCCCCCCTCACGTCATATTCCTTCCCGCCTTTCCACTGAGGCCGTGTGTCATCGCTCCCCTCTCTCTCACTCGTCCACATGGCCTTTTTCCCCGTCTCATCATCCATTTTCCGCCCGCCGCGTGTCCTTTTCCCTCCACGTCGACCTCTCTCTGAAATGTGTCCCCTACGTTTACCCTCTTGCTCCCTGCGCTCATTCCTTCTGCCAAGTGTCTCTCCTACAACCCTTCTCGCCTCCCTATCTGTTCAGGCCTCTTCCTTGTAATCCAACGCCACCACCCCTGTCATGCACCCCATCCTTCACGTTGGCCTCCACGCCTACCCGTCCTTCAAGCTGTTCAGTTATTCCAGGTGGCGGCGTGAGGAGTATTCCATATCCCGAAATGTCGAGTTGGATGGGCCGTCCTCAATCCCAAGAAGCAGTTATTGAAGCGGTTGGTGGTGGTTAGACATCATCTCCG
Organism: Picea mariana; assembly: GCA_032191745.1. Lineage (NCBI taxonomy): Eukaryota > Viridiplantae > Streptophyta > Pinopsida > Pinales > Pinaceae > Picea > Picea mariana. The sequence goes on along the minus strand of JASDQU010372116.1, from coordinate 16,976 downwards.
CCATAATGGGAAAGTGCTACATTGGATTAAAGGCACGTCGATTCACCGAATAAACTGTTAGAAGATCAATCGCGTCTGCCATAAGTTGCACAACTATGCAAAGATTGTGGCTGCAGAATTGTCAGAAGCCATGCAAACGCAAAGCTTTCAATGCATTTTCTTGGTTCCGTTGTTGTTGTTGTTTTGAGTATATGTAGGCATTTTTGCCATTTTTGTATCTATCGATAGTAGAGCTAAGCTCCCGAATGTAGAGTTTCAGTAAACATTCTAGATTTCTGGGTTATGTATCAGTGTTTAAGACTTCTTGGTTTATAACAGACAGTTTTCCTTTTCCATCTATGTTTCTTCTCTTGTTGGAGAGTTCATGATCGAATGCTTCGCATGAATTAACACAGCTATTTTATGGTAAATGATTTATTGTTGCATTGCTGCTTTCTCTGGTTTCCTGTATTTGGAAGTAAGAAGATCTTGTTTTCAGATGCCTGCTCTCAYAGTCTGTTAGAAGCTTGATGCCTATAGCAGACCTTTGCACCTTTCTCATGAAGTCTTCCCCCTACTCACCCTTTATTGCAACTCACTGTCTGAAGTTTATCAAGACCTCACTCGTTTATGCATGCCTGGCCTAGTTTCTGCGTTGAGACGACTGTTCCGAGTTTGCTTCCATTTGATCACCCCTTTCAAACAAATCATGACATTAAACTGATGGGCGTCGGGCTCTGCTCCTGCAAGCAATCCAGGAGTAACTTCCGGCTCCAACAGACCCTTCAAAGAAACACCCAGTAGAAACCCTTTTCCCGAGGATGACCTACTTACTAGGAGACCATGTCACTCACCAAGATGAAATTAGGCAAAAGGTATAAATTCCAAGCAATCACTCTATAATCTAGAAAGGATTCATTGGATCGTGCTCAAATGCTTCAAATATTAAAATGGCACTTAGCATGATACCAGACTTGTTACCTCATGGATAAAGACCTATTGTTTTCTTGGACCAGGTCGATGTGTGAATGTTTCTCTGTTGTTGGTGATGAACAATGAGGTTCTCATGAAAAGAGGGCCCCTCTGGGCTCTGCTGGATTATCTAGTATCGACACTCCATGTCTGTTACATTTGGGCCTTGAGATATGATCCCCTTAGTTACCCCTAGCCTGGGGGGATAACATCAGGCTCCTACTTGGGGACATGTGCTCACCATAGAGCGCGTGAGAACCTGAGCATCTATGGCATGAATTTTTCCTACACACTCAAGTAAAATCGTCAGAGAATCAAGGGTGGTGCTATCACCCCTTATTCTAATGAAAAAGTATCAAAATTCAAAGAAAATGTTGAAAAGAAAGTTTTCAAATATTTTGTTTCAACATATCAATATGATCATGTAAAACATATAAATATGATATAGCAATGATGCAAGATGCAAGAAGAGAACATGTAAATCATAAGCATGTATGCAATTTCAAGCACAATGCAATATATACTATCATGATATGCAAGATGCAACATATATACAATGCAATGCAGGGTACAAATGCCTAACTTAATCTACCTACCTAATCTAGGTTAGTCTCAATGTTGAGTATAACCATATAACCAATACAACCATGCTAGCATTGTATCACAACACTTACCCTTGTGCTTCATCATAAACCAAAACAAGCATGAGTCAAGCACAAAAGGAACATGATTCATAACATGCATGTGCCATAACTAATCATAAAGTCTAACTCATGGAGGCGGGAAGGAGGGACCAAATTATGCTAAGCCATGTTCTCACGAGAATGCTCAATCCATCTTTGAATAGGGTTGTGACAAGGTTGCGACTCATCTGGCTGGCTCAAAGGGTTAGAATGTTGACTAGCCTGGATCTTATCACTACTCGAGACCTAAAAAGGGACAAACATGAATATGATGATCACTGACAATTACTTAGGGGAAGGTTGAAAGATTGAGATATCAAACTTGTTCTTAAAGCATTCAACCTACCCTTAAACTCCAAGAAATTTGTTGCCCTTGGAAATATATTGGGACAAGGAACATGTTTCCTAGTTGCATCCTTACTGACATAGCGAGATAAATAAAAAGAATAGGACTGGAAAATCTTGTCACAAAAATCCTATTGGAAAGCCTCATCACAAATATCATGCTCCATGCAAATCATGTCCTTACCCTCATCAAGACTGGAGCACAATGGTGGTTAAAAATTTTCTCCACAGAATAAATCCAAGTGCTCAAACGAATAAACATCAAAATCCTCAAGGCATGACTAGAAATCATCATGAGAATGCTGCAAAAATTCATCCCTAGGGGGTTGGAACAAATTCGTAATCGTGTCATCTCCTTGTTTCCAAACATCTGAATTAGTAGCAATCACATATGGTTGTTGTAAAGGCAACAATTGAAAATGACCTTCAATATCGTAAATGGGATCTCCATCATGAAAAATCACATCCCATTTACGTCTCCCAACACATATAAACTCATCAATATTATCAATCACATTATTACCTTTATCATAACATGAATGGTCTAGTACATCCAAGGGTTTCTCTAACACTTTCGCTTTCTGAATCATAGAATAAAACATCATCAAAGTCCTAGAAAGCGAAATGACTTACAACATTCTCTTCTTCTTGTGAAGGAGGAGTGGAAGCTTGGATGAATTCATCAAATGGAGGAGAAGACATCACCACTTCATCCTCATGACTCACCTCTTCAAGCTCTCGATCTTTAGTAGATTCATGGAGTAATTCATGTTTTTCTCTGTAAGTTTCTTCCTCTTCCATGTCATAGAGCATGTCAGATTCTTCTTCAGTGCTCCATCTGCTCATGAAGGTTTCTTCAAATTGTTCCATGGTCCTAATGCTTTTATCAGGGAGGCCATCATACCATATTCTAGCATCATCATGAAGAATGGCTGAGAAAAGTTTCATCACCAAATCTTCAGTGTCTTCATCTATGGGGAAAATTTGAAATAAGGCCCAAGAAATACTTGCGTGTTCTTTGACAATACTCTCACCATTACCAGAAAAATTAGGCATCCATTTTAGTTGGTACTCAGGAAGCATCCGTCGAGGGTACCCTGGTATTTTACTCGTGTCCAAGGGTCTGAAAACATCACCTGGATCCCATCTCAGAGAATCCATGGGTAAAATGTTTGGTTCTTATAATGATGTTTGGTATCGGTTGTCATCAATGGAGTCGCCAGATAATACTTCTAAGATTACCAGAGGAAGTGAGGGAATCACCCTCAGTGGAGTCATTAGGTAAGCTTTGTTACAAGGAAAATCTCTCTATGGCTAGTGGTAAACCAAAACAGACGGAACGACACCCAGAAATCAACTCTAATATCAAGTATGCTATATAAATGAAATGATAACAAGACAAGGCTAAAATCCTACCTCGTCTGGACGTTCAAAGAAGACCATCATTGAGCACGCGACCCAAATCTTTATACCTGCAACTTGTCCTCAACAACCAAGATACGCAAGAATATGGTGATAATATATGATGTCAGCATATAAATTAGCATAATCCATTAATATACATGACAAAAACGCTCATGGAAAATAATTCAATTATTTACAAGATATCAATTGGACAAGAAAAGAGTATTTCTATTAAAGTAATCAACAAAAGTACGTAGGTGACAGACTTCTGTAACGACACATATAGGAACCGAGAAACTAAGTCCCTCCAGCTGGGCCTCCACCACTTCAATCCTCTGCAAAGGAAAGCTCATATATAGGAGTCAATGAGGTTCTCCATCACAAAGTAGGAAGAGCTTGGGGGATGAACATAATAAGTTCATACTTTCAAGGAAAAGGAGTGCAGATTGAATATGAAGTGAAATTTATCCAAAGTGTCTTTGCTCTCAATGTTGAATTGTTCATTAGGCTTGGATATGGCTCAATTTATATCCTCCAAATGGAACTGAAGGGTTGAGTCAGAGCGTTTCCAGTATATGGAAGGTTAATGATCATGGATATCGTGACATGGCATGGAAACCCAACATAATTTTTTATTTTTGAACACCAAACCTGATGTACCCAGGTTGTAGTAGAGCAACCTGCATATATGCTTGTTGTATAGCTGATAGGGTGTGTATATGTACAAAAATGTGCATTTTTGGCTCTGGTGTGAACAAAAAGGGGACTTAGGGTCTGCAGAGGGAAATGGAAGGCCATCTAAGAAAGTTGCATGGAGTGAGACAAAATTCGTTGTAACAGATGCCCCCTAATATGTGAGGTTAGAAGAATATCTGTGATGACCGAAATATATTATAATTCCCATAAATGGAGTAATGAAGACTCAATTGGAAGTACTAGTTACTCGTGAGAATATTACAATCCATAATGACTTTGTAAACATGGATGCCGATTTGAATTACACTATAGATCCATGTGGGTATATATGAAATAGTTTTTCATGGCCATGAATAGGAAATACAAAGTGGACATATGCCATAGGTTGTCATAGTCACGAACGAGACACAGTGGAGTCTAGTCTCAAAATCAACTGAAGATATCAGTATACAATGGAGTACAATCTAATCTTCCATGATCACTGAAGTCATATAGGTATTGGTCCAATGAAAGACAACAGCAGATAAGGGATGTTGCTACTGTAAGTTGAAGGTATTCTACACTATCCGTTGAAGGTGCAAGTTTACATCATGTGAATAGAGGAGTTGAGGTCAAACACAATGAGACTTTGTTTGATTACCGGTTATTAAGGTATACAGTTAACAAACACGAGACAACCCACCGATAATGAAAGTAGGTGTCAAGGCATCGAGTACATTCTACAAGTGTGAATAAGGGTGTTGAGGTCGAACACTTGAAGAATCCATCGATCAAGAGACATTGATGTATTCCCAACTGTCGATAGAGGGAGAACCTACCACTAATGACTACAAACCTCTAGGTACTCATAGGACTCTAGTTCTCATTTCCAAAATAGATGGGTTGAAGTCGATGGAAGGAGACCCACTGAAAGGAGAGCATTAAGGCATCTCTCATCATCCAGCACGAGGTACAAAGCAATAACTTGATGATTCGAAGGATCTTGGACAAATAGGATGTTCACGAACCAACGATCATATGCATCCCTCGCATGCACCAGATGCAAGTAGTGCACGAAAGAGACCCTCTGAATAGAATCCAATAAGGAAAATTGCCAACAAAGGCGAGGAAACCACCAATAGGGATAATGGAATCTAAGACACTACACGAATCCCAATGTGTGAATAGATTTATTGTCATCGAACACAAGGGAAACCCTCGAGTCAGCGACCAATGAGAAAATGTCATTTGTTGAGTTCAAGGCTACCTACCAATGATGAAAGTAGGCCTAGGGTACAAGGTAAGACAACAACTTCATGTGATTTTGAGATACACTGAGGGTATGGTCGACATGCAAAGTCAAGATTTCTAAGAAATGGTCGACACAGGCTTTAAACTTCCTTTGAACAAGAGCATGAGATATATGGATAAATCAAGAAGCATAGACTTGATAATGATCATTGATAAAAATTTACGACGCAGAAGGCATCAACAAACTCTCCATAGAGACTAGAAGAATAACCAGTCAGAGGAGTAAAATCTAAGTAACGATCTCAGCTTCCTAAGGTCATGTTAAACCCAAACTTTGGATGAAAATGGACTCAAAAGTTTGTGCTTTGTTCAAAGGAAACACGACTGCTGCCGATAAAAGATAATATTATTTCCCCGCCCATCTTTTTTTGGTTTTCATAGGCAAAGAAATGCTATTATACAGGAGAGGAAATGAGTGTCGCGAGTAAGAAAATAGTTCCAAGTAGTGGAACATACCTACGCTCAATGCAAGAAAGTGCATGCGGGGTATGGACACTCGAGGGGGGATGTTTCCTCTACGGGTAAAGGGTGTCAAGTTGTAAAGGATATATAGAAGGCATTGCTTGGCTAATGATGAAAATTGTTGGGGAAAAAGGGATTATGACAAGACAAAGGGAGCCGACAATAGGCTCAACAATGTAAGCAGGATAATGGGATGCAATCACAACTTAACACAAAAATGTCATTTTTTCGTAGATTTAGTCCCCTAGGTATGAAAAAGCATAAAAAAATACCCATGAGAACTCTTCTAGCCAATGGAGACTAGAGTATTCATCTACATTACATTGACGAATTCCCCTTATTTGGAAGGGTGCAAAAGAAGGAAGGCAAGGCTCTACAAGATTATTCCAATCAAAGGAAACTATCCTAGGACTTGGAGGGATTTTACTCGGAGAGAGTGGAATGCTCTCGTGTTCAGAAGGTATAGGACTAGAAATGCTAAGAACATGGTCGAAAGACACATCACCCTCCAAAAGAAGATTGGGATTGACTGAAGATTGCATAGGAAATGTCACTTCATTAGACTTGTAATTCTCCAAGAGAAGAGTGGGATCGACCGAAGATTGCATCGACACGACCACTTCTTCAACCATTGGTTGAAAAGGATGTGAGACAACATGATCAAGAGATGCATCACTCCTAAAAACAAGAGTGGTGTCGACTGAAGATTGCATTGACACGACCATTGATTGAACAAGATGTGAGACAACATGGTCAAGAGACGCATCACCCCCCAAAAGAAGAGTGGTGTCCATCGAAGATTGCATCGGCATGACTGATGTATCAACTAAAGAAGGATTGTATTGTTGGAAAACCAAAGACGACCCAGAACCCGAAGGGCCACTAGACAAGGATTGTGCTTCTCGTACCACCGCAATAGCAGGGCACAAACAAGTTAGGTGACCTCATTTGAAAAGTATACAAAGGAACTTGGGCTTATATCCTATATGTCTAGACTTCTCAATCATATCAATGGCCCCAGCATGACTTGCAGTGGTCGGTGACATGCTCCCACCATGACTTGCAGAGGCTAGTAGTCGATCTCCAACATGACTTGCAAAGGCTAGTAGCTAATATCCCAACATGACTTACAGAGGTTGATGTTTGTCCAGTGTGACTAGCAATGACTAGAGTTGTGCCCCCAACATGACTTGCAGCGGTTGCTTGCTTGCCCCCAGCATGACTTGCAGAGGCTGGTGACAAGTCTCCAACATGACTAGCATAAATTGGTTTCAGGTCCCCAACATGACTTGCAGAGGTTGGTGACAAGTCTCCAACATGAATTATAGAGGTTGGTGACGTAATGCCAATATGACTCGCAGTGACTGGACTTGTGCTCCCAACATGACTTGCAGCCGTTGGTTGAAGCATCAAAGACCATGGTCTCGGGAAAGATTGTTTTTGAGATATTGCAGGCCAAAAAGGGTTCTGGTATACACCATGGCCTTTCCCGGCATGATAGTATCCTCCTCCAAAGTGATTTATAAAGGGTTGTAAGGGCATCATCACCAAGGAAGCCGCTTGTGAGGAGAAAGCGACATGACATGGTTTACTCAGGTGAGGATATATGTTTCCCCCGGATGAAGGAACTCTGTGCAAGGGGTTTCCCATATTATAAAATTGACTCCCTCTGGATGAAACACCAGAGGTCAGAGGGAGATTTTCCATAGAAAAAGAGTTCGTAGGAACCAACATAGCGAAGGAAGGATAGATGGACGAGATGTAAGAAGTAGAAGGATCGTCCATGTGAGTACTCAATCCTGGAAAAGTGAAGCTATGATTGGGTCCAGAGGAAGGAGGATTCAAAACTCCTACCATAGGAATTGATTGAGGGATATGACCCCCACCAAACAAAAAAGGGGAATAAGGAGGCATCATGTCCCCAGACCCAAAACTAGGATTCGCATAAGACAACAAGACAGAGGATGGCAAGGGCGAAAACATGTCTGGCATACCAAAAGAGAAATGATTAGAGGCCCAAGGTATTGACTGAGTACTATGATTCGGTGTACCACTCAGAAATACAACAAGATTCATCCCCATGGGCTGAGCAGAGACCATGGGTTGGGTAGCACTAACTGAGGGAGTCACAGGAGCTCCACCAACCATAACAGTGAAAACTCACAACGCAATACAAAATCCTAAGGCCAACTAATAATCAAAGAGCACACTCCTAAATAAAGCAAAAAACCAATGCACACAAACATGATATAATGGCTGAAAGGGATCTCCCGAACTAAAGTATGTATGTCTCGCCCAAGAGGGGCCTGATACTCCGCAACAATAGAGTGGAGGTGTTAGAATCAGTTATCAGGACCCTCGTAGACTTCACAGCGCAGTTGGTCAGACCCCTCCGGAGAGGAAATCCTCCACAAAGTTTGTGTGTTGTCCAACCCTTATCTGACTCAGGGTACCTATAGAATAACCCCTGCAAGTAACCTATGTGGCTACCTATGTCAAGCAACTAAAGTCACCACGATATAACCAATGCTCAAGCGAACAATTGCAAGTACTGTCCACCATATGGGAAGAGTAGCAAAGCCCAAAATCTCAAAAGCATCGCCTCTCATGGAGGTAAAGGTACTATCAAGACCCCCAGATACAAATAGAACCCCCAAAATATCTCTGACGTTAGGAAGGTATTAGAGGGCTATCTCTGCAACCAACTTCGTGCGACCTCGTGCTTAACTCCGGTGTGAACGAAGCCTCTTGAGGACACCAATTATACAATGGGTTTCACCACTCCCTGCTCAGACACATATGTTCAGTTTTATAGCCTTGGAGAAGTTTACTCACAAAATCCTATTCCAAAGCCCTAGGTCATATACTTGTTTGTGTACCCTGAAAAATAAAATCGTTTCTAATCAATTTTAATTATTCAATGTTGATTTTAATGTCTTTTGCTTACTCAAGAGGTGGATCGTGAAACTAATGGTATTATGACTCAACATATAAAAAGAAGCAAATATAAAAACAATGCTAAGTACTAGTCTTGAATTTCAAAGAGATGGTATGCTTCTAAATGCAATTTTCACAATGCAATCTCTACAATTTCAATGAAGTGCAATCTTCCCAAATGCGTCAAAATCAATGCAAAGTAATCAAAAGTGCAAATGCCATAAGTACAATGCAAGTAATCAAATATTTTTGTATTTTCAATATAATGAAAAGAAAATGCAAAGATTGAATAACAACCTCACAGGCAGGCCCCACTGCAAGCAAAAAGAGACAAGCCAAGCAGGATACCAAGAAGCAACTACTAAGACCATTGTGCAAGGACAACCAATGAGAAAGATGACAAGAAAGGATTTCACCCAAAAATTCAACAATAAAAAGGCTTCTTATCACTCTTTAGGCACTTAACAGTCAAAATGGGAACCCAAGAAGACTCAACAACCAACAAAATTGTTGAAATAATGTAACTGCGAAGAGTATTCTTATTATTATTGTTATTTTATTCATAGGATTAATCCCCATTGAAGATTAATCATGTCGGTAATTGTATTAGGACCAATCCCCTTTTGCGGATTGGTCATCGGACAATTGTAATAGGCAGAATAAGAAGTCGGCCCTAGCAGTTATTATTGAAGACCTAGAATTAATTAAAGGTGGGTTTACCCACCCAGAGTGAGAGGTCGGCCCTGCCAATGAAACCCTTTCACACGTGCCAGTCTTGTATATATAGGGAGGCTAGCACCTCACTTTATCACACAACTCACTTGCTCATTATCTTATGAGGCAAGCTGCAATTACCAGTTAGAGAGAGGAGAAGAAGAGTGGCACATCTCTTGGGGAGGACTATCTGTATTGGTTTGAGTTATCTCTTGAACATTGTATAAGCTATTTATGATAAGGAAGTTTTTGCTGGGTTTTCTTCCCCTA
>JASDQU010372115.1:111054-126674 GCA_032191745.1 Picea mariana | reverse complement strand
TTTTCCAGGGCCGTCCTGCAATCCAAACCATGGTTTTACCAGGGGGTTATGTGTCAGTATCATAAGAATTGTGGGACGAAAGGCGGGTTAATCCAAACCGAAGATGCATGCCCCTGCAATTTGAAAGGGGTTAAGTGATGTGACTATTCGACATCTTAGTTCAAGTATGAAAACCATGGGTCCCAGTGGACGCATGGCGCCAGTTGTGAAGTCTGGAGACTTGACACTCCGAAAGAATGGTTGATAAGGGAACAAAAGGAAGAACTTTCAAAAGTTTCATAATGTCAAGGTGACAAGACGTAATGACGACACCAAAGGTGACATGGAAGTGTTCGGAGATTAACGGTTTGGGGTGTTGGGGATGTGCGGATGTGAAATCCTTTGAAGTCCCGAAGCTCCGAAGTCCCGGAGCTCAGATGCCCGAGGTTCCATAGTGAGTGCCAGCCATGGGATGTTGGGTAGTCGTGGACTGTTGATCCACCCTACTTCGTGAGTTCGTCAATATGGAACTCTGAGATATTTGTTGTGATGTGCTTTGAAAACTTCTGAATCCGGAGGCCCAAAGTCTCGAATAAGTTCCTATCGACCTAGTTCTTGGCCACAACCCATGGTCACATGGGTTGGGGGCTAAGAGAAAGGGGCTAATGCCTGAAAATTATTGTAGAACAGATCAAAGCTCAGAAAGAAAAGATCCACAGGGATTCTTGATTGATCGAGAACCGCAGAAAGATGAAAATCATTGAAAAGTTGCAGAAATATGTCTAGACTCACAGAGCAGATAACAAAAATCTCATAAGAGTTAGAGAGAAACAGGGAGAATTCAACATAAAGATGATGCAGAGTCTGGAAAGAATAAAAAAGAAGTTGGATAAGGAGAGTGGCTCAAGAAAAACAGGGAGTCGTGAGAGCCCTAAGAATAAAGAAAGATCAAGGAGCATTAACAGGCATCACCGTCACTCCCTGAAACATTCCAATAAAAGAGCACACAACAGTTCAAGTCCATCTCCTACCAGAAATCATAGGAAATCAGAAGTGGATGAACTGAAGGGTGAAATGAATAAAATCAAGCCTCCTACTTTTGACAGAGAACACAAGAAAGATGAAGATGCTGAGACATGGTTGTTGGGCATGAGAAAATATTTCCAACTACAAAACTATTCTTCTCATGCAGAGGGAAGAATTTCCATTTACCAACTTAAAGGAAAGGCATCCATATGGTGGGACCAGCTTGTGCAAGTACATCACGTCGGAGAGAATAATGTTACATGGAGGAAATTCAAGAGACATTTTGAAAAGAWGTACTTAACTAAGAGGTATTATGACAAGAAAATGAAAGAGTTCTTCAAACTCAAGCTGGGAAGTATGTCCATTGATGARTATGAAAGAATATTCTTGGAGTTGTTGAAATATTTCCCYTTCATCAAGGATGAGATAGTTAAGATTCAAAGGTATATGAGTGGGTTKCCATCTTCCATCAGTGAYAAGATCTAGTATGATGACCCGAAAACTATGGAAGAAACTATAAGGAGAGAAAAATGCTTATATGATCAGCAAAAAGAAAAGCCTACTTTCCAAAAAGATTGGGAAGGCAAGAAGAAGTTTAAGAGGGAGTAGATGCAGAAGGGAAACAAACCACCATTTTTCAGGAATAGCCCTCAAGGACATCCAAGTTTTAGAGAGCCCAAGAAGGCTGAAGTAGGTGGGCAAATGCCAAGACAACCACCTATGGAATGCTGGGGTTGTAAAGGAAATCATAGGTACAGAGATTGCCCCCACATAAATTACAAAGTGAGAGTTGTCCACAATGTTCAACAAGCAGAAACAATGGAAGAAATGGGCATAAGTGTACCAAGGATCTACGTAGCCCTGGATAACAATCAAGCAGAATATCAATCACATATGATTGAAGTGGAAGGTATGATCAACAACCAAACCATTACTATTTTAATTGATTCAAGAGATAGTCATAGTTATATAGATCCTAGAATGGTGGAAAGTTTGCATTTTCCAAGAAGAAAGCATGGAAAATCTTGGTTAGTGCAGCTGGCTACAGGAGCCAAGAGAAAGGTTGTTGAGTTGGTTAAGTCCTGTCCAATGGACATGAATGGACTGAGCACACAGGCTTAATTGAACATCTTACCTTTAGATTCCTATGAACGTCTAATTGGGATGGATTGGTTGGACCAACACCATGCCATCTTAGATTGTCGTAACAAGGCATTTACTTGGCTGGATGAGGAAGGAAGCCCAAGGAAAGTGCAAGGAATTCCAAGTGTAGTTAATGTAAGAGAAATCTCAGCAATGCAACTGAAGAAGTGTTACAGGAAGGGCTGCCAAATATTTCCAGCTCATATGGAAGAAGCACCTAAGGATAAGGTGTCAAATATTGAAGACCATGCAGTATTAAAAGATTTTGAAGATGTATTCTAGGAGGTACCCGGACTACCCCCGAAGAGAGATATTGATTTATCTATAAACCTGATGCCTGGAGCAACTCCAACGTCAAAAAATCCTTACAGAATGAGTACATCAGAGTTGAAAGAACCGCAATTGCAGCTTGAAGAAATTCTGAAGAAGGGGTATATACGCCCAAGTGTGTCACCTTGGGGTGCCCCGGTCCTATTCATGAAGAAGAAAGATGGGACATTGAGATTGTGCATCGATTTCAGACAGTTGAACAAAGTGACTATTAAGAACAAGTATTCTTTCCCAAGGATGGATGATCTCTTTGATCAGTTGAAGGATGCCAAGATATTTTCAAAACTAGATCTCAGGTCAGGGTACCACCAGGCAAGAATAAAGGATGAAGGCATTAGCAAGACCGCCTTCAGAACAAGGTATGGTCATTATGAATTCACAGTGGTGCCATTTGGGTTATCAAATGCACCCGTTGTTTTCATGTGCTTAATGAATGGTGTTTTCAGGGAATATCTAGACAAGTTTGTCATAGTATTTTTGGATGGAATACTGGTGTATTCCAAGTCGGAGGAAGAGCATGAACATCATTTGAGGATGGTGTTGCAAGTGCTAAGAGAGAATCAACTATATGCCAAATTGATCAAGTGATCATTTTATCAAAAGTAGATCCATTATTTGGGACATATCATTTCAAAAGATGGGATAGCCATGGATCCTGAGAAGATATAATCCATCAGATAATGGTCAGCGCCGAAGAATGTGACATAAGTCAGATCCTTTATGGGTCTAGATGGCTATTACAAAAGGTTCATTGTAGGGTTCTCAAGGATAGCTCACCACATCACTTCCTTGAAAAGGTAGGAGAAGAAATTTCAATGGACAGAGGAATGTGAGAGAAGCTTCCAACAATTGAAGAAGTTGTTAACCAGTGCTCCAATATTGAGGATTGTAGTTCCGAATGAAGATTTTGTAGTGTGTACAGACACATGCCAAGAAGGACTGGGAGGAGTCCTCAGTCAGAATGGATTTGTGGTATGTTATGAATCCAGAAAGATGAAGGAACATGAAAAGAACTATGCAATTCATGATTTGGAGTTGGTAGCCATAATGCACGCTCTGAAGAAATGAAGGCACTACCTCATGGGAAGCAGGTTTGAACTAAGGACAGACCATAATGGTCTAAAGTATTTGTTTTATCATCCAACCTTGAATGCTAGGCAGATTAGATGGTTGGAATTACTTTGTGACTATGACTGTGATATCAAGCATATCAGAGGAAAGGAGAACAAAGTGGCTAATGCACTCAGAATAAGAGTGCATGAACTACATGCTACCACCATTAGCATGTATCAAAATGTTATTAAAGGAAAAATTTCGGAAGCTGCAAATGCATATTTGCAGTACATGGAATTGGTTACAAAGCTACAACAAGGTAAGATGCTACAGAAAGTGCAAAATTATAAATTGGAAGCTGATGGAACACTCTTATACAAAAACATAATTTATGTACCTAATTCCCAGGAGTTGAGAATTATGATCTTGAAGGAAATGCATAATGTGCCTTATGTTGGGCACACTGGATATCGGAAAATAGTGGCAGCAGTCAAGAGCCATTACTTTTGGCAAGGTATGAAAAAGGAAATTGCAGAATACATCGTTAGATGTATGGAGTATCAGAAGGTCAAAGCTGAACATAGGCACCCAACAAGGTTGCTACATCCTTTACCCATTCCTGAGTGGAAGTGGGAAGTGGTGACAATGGATTTCATCACAGGATTTCCCAGAACAAGAAAGCAGCATGATTCCATCATGCTGGTGGTGGATAAGCTTACGAAAGCTTCCCATTTTATTCCATTGAAAACTACTCACAAGGAAGCTAATGTTGTTGATATCTATATGAAGGAAGTAGCACAATTGCACAGTATTCCCAAGACAGTTGTGTATGACAGAGACCCAAAATTCACCTCAAAGTTCTAGAAAGGGTTATTCAAAGGGTTTGGAATGAATCTGAACTTTAGCATGACCTATCATCCTGAGTATGATGAGCAAACAGAAAGGGTGAACCAAGTTATAGAGGACATGTTAAGGATGTATGTGATAGACAAACCATATAAATGGGAAGATTATCTACACTTGGTAGAATTTGACTACAACAATGGGTATGAAGCATCACTGAAGATGAGCCTGTTTGAAGCACTTTATGGCAGAAAGTGCAACACACCAATAAGTTGGGATAACCCAGCTGATAGAGAAATAATTGGGCCAGAATTGCTCAAGGAAATGGAAGAGAAAATGCTGAAGATTAAGCATAATTTGAAGGTTTCCCAAGATAGGCAGAAAAGCTATGCAGACAAAGGCAGAACCCACGGGGATTTTAAAGTTGGTGATCATGTTTTCTTGAAAGAGAAAGCCAACAAAAGTTCCTTGAAGCTGGGAAACTATTCCAAGTTGGCAGCCAGATATTATGGGCCATTTGAAATCCTAGAAAGGATTGGACCAGTTGCATATATGCTTGCATTTCTTGCATCCATGACTATACATAATGTGTTTCATGTTTCATTGCTTAAGAAATATATACTTGATGCTAATCATGTTATTGATTGGAATGTGATTCAGGTGGAGCAAGAAGGCATTTTGTAGGTGCATCTGTTGCATATACTGGACCAGAAAAGAAAACAACTCTGGAATCGAGCCATAGGGCTTGTAAAAGTCCAGTGGACCTGGTATGGTGCCGAGGACGCAACATGAGAGCATGAAGATGCCATGCAGATAGAGTACCCACATCTTTTTGAAGATTTTGGAAATCTTGTTGCTATGGTGTAAATAAGTTGCACTGAGGACAGTGCAAAAATAAGGGGAGGGGATTGTAACACCCCAAGGCTGAGCCCCTGATGAATTGTAATAATTTTTATAGGTTGGTGAGTTGAGTGGTTATAAGCCGAGAGACTTATGTATTTATTAGGTTGGTGAGCTAGATGATAAGGCCAATGAGCCTAATTTTGTATATGTGAACATTCACATCATTAATAAAATTACACTGCTGCATGTAGACTGACCACGAAGAATAGTTATGGGAGACTAAGATCCACTAGGTAGGGTAAGGGAAGGGGGCTAAGTGTCTAGGCCTAGGGGCTAAGCTAGATGGCTTACCTCTAAGGGAATAATATTTTATTATTATTTCCCAAAAGCTATGGTTGACATAAGGCATGTTGCCCTAAGCTTCTAGGAGAAAGGGGAACGAGTGCTAAGTGGAACTCATGCGGCTCCAGGAAGACATGTGTCAACCTGGACGCATGCATTTTATAGCTGGGAAAGCCAGCTCGTTGGGGGTTCACTTCCCACTTTGGCGTTTTTCCCATCCTTGTGTCTGGACCAGTTGGGAGTTTCCTCACGACCCTTACAATTCTATGGAAGTCTGTCACCTTCTCGATTGACCAGGGATTCTAGCATTGAACTAGTTCTCCATCATCATCACCTCTGTATCTAGCACACACCTTTGGAATCCTGTAGTAGTAATTGAGTTACCCGTGTGTCTCCTGTGAAGCTCGACACAATTGTATTTGCTTGAGCCGTGCTGTGTCTTAGCATTTGGCAGTTGCCATTTCGGTGTCCATACCCATTTTTTGTTGCTACCATCACCCGTGTGTAGCTAAATGTTGTTTCTTGTTGCTTAGGAACTGAATTGAAGAATCAGGTTGTCAGGCCTGTGAGCAACTCTCCCAGGTGAGAGAGTTTGTTGGGAAGTGAGTTCTTCTGGAAGAGAGTCCCATAGCAGCTATAGTACTCTGAGACTTCTGCTCCAACTTGTTGCTAAATCCCAAGGTACGAGAGGTGTAGTAACCGATGGAATTATATTAGTGAAGGTGTACCCTCCTGTGGGGGAGCATGTGTGTGGGGAATGAGGGTCAGTGGGTTGTGGGCGTAAGTGGCTCTTGGGATAAAATATCCTTTCTGTTATTTTGTAGAACTTCCTTGTTGTCCTTTCCAATCCTATAATTCCCTTGCCCGGTGGAGTTTAGTCCCAGCTCGGGGGTGACCCACTACTGAGTGTGATGAGCAGCGTGGTATAAGGCTGGGAGGTTCGTGGAAGGTATGCACACAATTCTGTGTTCGATGTATGCTGTGTATTTGTATTTGCATTATAATTAATGAGTAATGCCTGTATATATATATATATATTGCATATATGTGTTAAATGTTTTTTTTTTGTTTAATTGCATTAGATAGATATATATTTATAAGTGTGAATACTAGATGTTATCTTTATCTTTTGGTTAAGTTTTATGTGATTATTTCCACAAATTTACTCGGTGGCATGGCCTGGCCTGCTGTTTAAGGCCAGGAATGTCACATGAATGGCATCAGAGCAGTAAAGGCAAGTTTAATATTGTTTGGGTAGCGTTACCCGGAAAGGGTCAGTGGTCGGGGATGTTACACCCTTGGTTTCCATTGCCTCCATCTAGAAGTCAAGACTTGGTGGTCCTAATATTGATAAATATGCTAATAGTGATGATTTAGGAGCATATCTCGAAGTATTTCCCATCAATTTCCCTCATTTGAGTCCAGGGAGTTGCTACCATGAGTCATCCCAAAGGAGACAACGATGTCCATCTTGTACTTATTAGAAGCAATCGTCTTGGACTAGTTTGATATTATCCTAAGGGTTACTCCATATAATGGATTCACTCCTTGTCCCATCCATTTTGACCATGTCTTGATCACCTACACCCTCTGCATACTTCTTCTTCCACAACTTTCCCCAAGGTTCTTTTCCTCCTATAATCCATTGCCACCAAATCATGGCTCCAAAGGATACACTTATTGTCTTGAGGTATCAGATACCTCGCCCTCCTGGAAGTTTGGACAGACAAACCTTGTTCCAATCTACTAGAGCCCATTTGTGCTTAGTGGAATATTGTCCCCATAAAAAAGTTGTTTGAAAATTTATGATGGATTTAAGAATGAATTTGGGAGCAGATAAAACTGAGAAAAGGTATAAAGGAATGACATGGAGGACTAATTTTACGAAAACAAGTTTGCTTTTCAAATTAAGAGATCAGAAAGTCCAGCTGGCTAGTTTCTTCTCCATTTTGGAAAGGATCTCCTCCTAGGAGATGTCGCAAATATAATTTCCCATTAGAGGAGCACCCAAGTACTTGGTCGAGAGAGTTGCTTTTTGGAAACCAAGAATCATGATCACATTTCTATGCACAAGTAGGGATGTGTTAAAAAGGAAAATTTGGGACTTACCTTGACTGATGGATGTTCCAGATGCATCCACTAATTCAATATTTTTTTAATAACTATCACTTCTCTTACTGTTGGTGAACCCATTAGAAATGTATCATCTACAAACTGTTGATGTGTGGTGGTGAGATCTACTCCATGAAGATTAAGCCTGCAAAGTCTACCATCCACCAGAGCTGCTTTAATGCTTCGCCCCAATCCTTTTTCCGTGAGAATGAACAAAAAGGGAGAGAGAGGATCCACTTGATGAATTCCTTGAGATAGAGAAAATGTGACCAAAATGGAGAATAATGCCGATGAAGTTAAGATCATAATCCAATCAGTCCAATCGCTAGTAAAGCCAAAAGCTAGTAAGGTTTGACTAATGTATTGCCACCCTAGCTTGTTGAAGGTTTTAGACATATCCAATTTAATTAGAATACCTTATTTCTTAGTAATATTGAGGGAGTGGATTGTTTCATGCACCAAGATAGTTCCATCAAGAATCTACCTTCCTTCAACATAACCCGTTTGCTTTGGTGAGATCAACATGGGGAGAAGGGGTTTCAACCGATTGGCGACCACCTTGGTTATGATTTTGTATATAACATTAGAAAGGGAGATTGGTAAAAAATTACTTGGGTCCTCTTCTTGATCCTCTTTAGGAATAATGGTGAAAAAGGTAGAATTGATCGCTAACAGCACAACCTTCATGTGTCTTGATTCTTCAAGAAGTTCCTAGACTTCTTGTTTGACAATGTCCCAACAAGCATGGAAAAAATAAATATTAAAACCATCAAGTCCTAGTGGTTTTCCCACTAGAATTTCCATTACCACTTTTTCCACCACATCCTTGGTTATTTCTCTCATTAAAATCGCATTCTGATCATCCGTTATTAGCACTGAAATGTGCTGTGTGATTTTTTTAATGGCCTCTATATGATCTGGTTGCAGTTCAATCAACATAGTTTGAAAACATGTACCCATTTCCTTCTCAATGTCAACATGTTCCATTAGTTTGTCACCAATACTTTCCTTGAGATAAGTAATTATGTTCTAATTGATGTGTTGTATCATATAGTGATGAAAGAATTTATAGTTCCATTCCCCCTCCTTTAACCATTGCACTCATGATTTTTGTCACCATAGGATCTCTTCTTGTGCATATCTACAATCTAGTTCACGTTGCAATGATGTTTCTTCCTGGACAAGGGTTTCTTGCCTTCCCTCAAGTCTAATTATTTGTTGAACCTAAATCATATTCTCCTCTAGATATTTCTTGGACAAGAAGATGTTCTCAAACACTATTTTATTCTAGTGCCTTAGATGTTGCTTGAGGTTTCTAGCTTTTGTTGAAAGCGATACATCTTGGTTCATTTATTCACTGTCGACTTGGTCCACCACCTTGAAATTTTCTCTTTGAAATCAACATGATCCAGCCAGAATTTCTCGAAGTGGAAGGGTCTTAATTGAGTTTTTCCCTCCATTCCCAAATTTAGGCTAATTTTCCAATGGATAGAGCCCATGCATGGAAATATGGAGGATGATATATCCAAGTTAAGTGCTAATAGAGATTCTGAAATTAAATATCTATCCAAGCAAGAGGTAATTTTTTGAGGGCCTCCTCTCTATTTATTCCACATACAAATTCCATTTTTTGTTTCTATATAAATCAATTTGAGGTATCTAATTATTTCTTTGAAGTGATCACTATCCACTTCTAGATGTCTAATGCCTCCATGTTTATCCTCGAGTAAGGTAATGATATTAAATTCCCCACCAATGATCTAATTTTTCTCACCAATGATCTCTTGAAAGTACTGTAGTGCTTGGATAAAGGCTAATTTTTGGTCCATTCACTGGGGACCATGTACATTGGTAATGTATTCATATGTGGCTATTCCATTTTTTTTAAATCTACCCATAATAGGGTTCTTAGTGGAAAATAAGTGTTCCAATGTTATTTCCGCAGGATTCCACAAAATGGCTAGGCCACCAACGACTCCCTTTGCATCTACTGCTATTTCTTGGAAAGCTTTCCAACAATTTTTTGTCAAACTATGAAGAGTTTCACTTGAAAATTTGGTTTCYTGTAGCATSACTATCATTGGGAGTTCCGCACATATTTTATTCTGTGATGACCTATTCTTGGTTTTTYCATTAAGACATCTTTCATTTCAAGATAGGACTTTCATTGATGATTGGGGKTGGGGTGAGGAGGAAACTTATTTTTGATAAGGCCATACCACCCTAAGTTGACTAGTTTCTGTCAATTTATTGAAGAAGTTGGTGACTTTTTTTCCTCCTCATMTTCTTTTTTTCTTTGGAGTGGTTCTTTGGGTCTTTAAAATTTGAGGTTTGGACGTTGTTGACGGGGTGAAATTTCCCAACAATAGTAAGGAGTACTCCTYGATACATAATCCCAATTAGAACGTACATCATTTTGGCTTAGGAAACCCATCTAGATTCTGGCCCGGTCGCCATTACTGGTTATGAGGGTGAAGATGGATGGTTATGCAATGTAAATATGTAGATGAACACTATGTATGAAAATAAAACTAATCTACTTCTACTCTATTATATCCTAGCTAGGAGCAAGCTATCGYGACTAAACGAGTTGTAATGAAACTAAACTCTACTAAAAKGACTTCACTCAGATAGTTGTAATGAAGACGCAAAGTTAGAAACACATGCATGCAAAATATATAATTAGAAAAGTTTAAACTATATTTTCCACATACATCACAACTCGTATGCACAAGACATATAAAAGATAAAGAGGAATAACAAAACTACAAAAGTGGTATAGATTGCGTTAGATTAGTCTATAAACAAACATATCCTTACAACCCATGTGAACAACATGCATTTCTCCTGAAATGGTTCTTAGCAAAACATCAACACATGCAAGTTCTTCTCTCTTCCATAAAACTGGCCCTTATGGATTCTCAATATTCATTAACCAAGTATTTTATCCAAAAAGAGTTATACGGTGTATACAAAGCTTCTTGAGCCCTTGTCAAAGTGGGTCTCTTCCTATATTTATACATTTGTTTTCTAACTCTCTTAAGGATTCTTGTAYTCCCTTTAAAGAAACTGTTACAAAAAYTRTTCACCTTCCCTCTAATTGATGACATGTGTACAGAGTAAAGACAAAATTGGAAGTAGTTCAGAAAAGAAAAAATAGAGTATARGTAATATAAATTTTGGTCTTTGTTATTTTTTCTTATTCATGAACTCTTGTCTTGGAGGTATACTGTCCAAATTTCAAGCTGATCGTACAGATATATGAGCCTACGGTATGCCAACTCTTSTAGGATAGTTGTTTTCATGGAAATGTTGTCGTTGAGGGTCTACATATCCTTAGATAATGTAGCCATGAATGTCTGGACCATAATATGGACTTTGGTTGGCTGAATAAGGTGTTTCTCTATTAAGTCCATTGTTACTTTGGTGGTCGACTTGGTGATTTATCGTCTACGGATTGTGTTGTTCTATATCTTATCGACTAGATCCTCCATTGTGAGATTCTTTCCAAGCTCATCTAATTGAGGGAGTCGACATATCTTGATCAATTCTTGCGTTTCCTTATGCAATCATGAACAAATCACCATTAAGTTAGTGGTTTCTCTATCTACTCTTTGTCTAACTTGTTGGAAGTGTTCCAATGAATAGAGATATGTTCTTATTTCCCTTCCTGAGGCAAAACAGAGTTCGACCGACACATCTGGGTTTTCTGCAATCCATGTGTCAATATTGTTCATGCCTTCTTAGATAGTGTTGAATTACGTGAGTTTAGTTTGCACTATGTTGTGTTGATCCATGATGGTGGCAACCATATCCTAGAACATGTGTAGGTGGGCGTACATGTCAATTATAACTTCCTCTAGCTCCGTTTTTGATCTTTTATGTACTTTCCTTGAAGTAGGCTTCCCTCATCGATATTTATGTGACGAAGCTTCTCCTCCAACTCCCTGATCCTTGCTTCTTTCTCCAAATTTTGTTGGTGTAGTTTGTGGACATTATGTTCTGTGGAATTCATGAAAGCAGAGCTAGAGGAAGCTATGGTGACTGAGTCTTCACTGACATTTCTTGTTATGGGGGTTTGCGTGAGAATTGAGATTGGATTTCCCCCGATTATTGGTACTTTTTTCACCTGTTATTGCACAATTATGCCCAATACTTTGTCGTAGGTGATATTATTTAGGTTGGGTACCTCACTATGTCTAAATGGAGTACAAAGTCCCAAACCTAACCTATTGAATAGTGTATTTTTGCTGGCACCTCCTGTTGATATATCTTATATTGATGTCCATCGCTTGAGCATCATCATTTCTTGTTTCAATGTCCTTCTTTTTTCATTCTTCTTCAGTTGCTTTGTTGATTGCTTTCTTAGTTTTTTTTTTTCTGTTGCATCTGTTATTACATTCTCGACTTCTACTTTTTGTTTGGCTTCCTTCTATGTAGCTAACTTTGCTTTTGCTTCTGTAGCGGCTGTTGCTGCATCGAATTTGGATTTGAATTTAGCTTCTTCTGCAACTTTTCTCTTCTTTTCAATCGTGTCATGCTTTTTCTTATGTATCTTTTCTTTTTTCCTCCTCTTCTTATATATTATGGTTTCTTTTTCCCCTTTTTCTAGGAATCCAAAGGTATCATTGTAAACTTCCCTGACAATGTCTGGCAAATCTTCTATCCAACAACCACTTCTGGAGGCTTCTGTGGCTAGAATTTCATTAGTTTTCTTCCTCGGAGACATGTCTGAATCTGCAAAGAAAAGATAGGATCAATGCACAGACAAAGAGGACACACACACACACACACACACACACACACACACACAAATATATATATATATATATATATATTCAAAAATAATTTGTCTAAGCATCTCATATGAAATAACCGAGGAATCATTGGTGTTGATGTTGGGTGGAAGGTCATCATTCGATGATGATAGTATAATAATAGACATGGTGAACGCCTTAGTGGAAAAACCAGGGCAAGATCGAGGTTGAAAAGATCCCAAAAGCCTAAAACTTGAGCAGTTCATACAAACTGCTCTGATGGAAATAAGAGTTAATTTTAAGTGCGCCAGTGGGTTACTGCGTACATTGGAGGAGTTTATACTAAGTGTGACAGTGAGTAGATTGAGAACTAGGGAAGATGGCATAAAGTACTCTGGTGTAAACCATGGAACTTTATGCAATGGTTTCCAGAGATGTTGAGGAAGTTGGAACAAGGACCTCTGGTGCAAATTTTAACAAGACTTATCAATCATCCAGATGGACCAGAGGGATCATTGATAAGTCTCTGAGTGGTACTGGAAGGGTATGTGCTAAATCCATGGGTTTCAAAAACTTTTTCTAAAATAAGCTAAGTCCCCTCGGGGACCAGTTTTCCATTACATTAGTTTGAGTCCCGTTGCAATGGTGGATTGGGTTAGGGAGGTGATGTGGTTTAGGTGACGTCCCTAAGAGGGGATTTGATTGTTTCAATAGATGTTCATCAAAGCATTAGGAATGAACATGTTAAAATTGTCTTTAGTTGATCGTTGGGATGAGTTCTTGATTACAGAGAGCCATAGTTACGAAAATGTGGTTAGGTCATAAGACAAAGGCCCTTGGACCATTTCAAATTGGGATAATAGAGTGTGAGTTGCAGTGGGGAGATTGTGTATGCTTAGGGTAGACTTGGTGGTAGAACACGATGTTAATTAGGTTGGTGATAAAAATGGTGTAAACACTAACCCTAGCAATTCAAAGAGAGAGAGAATAGGGCCTAGGGAATACCTGGAACCTAAAGAACACATGAATCAGGTAGTTTGGTAGTGGGGGAGGATCTCATTCTTTTGGCAGCTCGACATCTTCTTCCTTTTATCGGTGCACTCAGTGGAAATGAACGCTAGGGGAATATGAGAGCGCTTTTTATAGCTTCGGGGTGACAGAAGTGGAACGAGTAAGAGCCATACGTTTGTACCAGAGAAGTTTATGAGAAGTCCTATGGTGTAGGACTTTGTTTCAAAGTCTTCGGTGTATACCAGAGGACTTGACGCAAGGAGCATTGATGCTCATAGAGGGAAAGGGNAAAACTTTTTCTAAAATAAGCTAAGTCCCCTCGGGGACCAGTTTTCCATTGCATTAGTTTGAGTCCCGTTGCAATGGTGGATTGGGTTAGGGAGGTGATGTGGTTTAGGTGACGTCCCTCAGAGGGGATTTGATTGTTCCAATAGATGTTCATCAAAGCATTAGGAATGAACATGTTAAAATTGTCTTTAGTTGATCGTTGGGATGAGTTCTTGATTACAGAGAGCCATAGTTACGAAAATGTGGTTAGGTCATAAGCCAAAGGCCCTTGGACCGTTTCAAATTGGGATAATAGAGTGTGAGTTGCAGTGGGGAGATTGTGGATGCTTAGGGTAGACTTGGTGGTAGAAAGCGATGTTAATTAGGTTGGTGATAAAAATGGTGTAAACACTAACCCTAGAAATTCAAAGAGAGAGAGAATAGGGCCTAGGGAATACCTGGAACCTAAAGAACACATGAATCAGGTAGTTTGGTAGTGGGGGAGGATCTCATTCTTTTGGCAACTCCACATCTTCTTCCTTTTATCGGTGCACTCAGTGGAAATGAACGCTAGGGGAAGATGAGAGCGCTTTTTATAGCTTCGAGGTGACAGAAGTGGAACGAGTAAGAGCCATACGTTTGTACCAGAGAAGTTTATGAGAAGTCCTATGGTGTAGGCCTTTGTTTCAAAGTCTTCGGTGTATACCAGAGGACTTGACGCAAGGAGCATCGATGCTCATAGAGGGAAAGGGAAGAACTCCTCCGATTCAACCATAGGATTTTGTATTAATTTTTCCAGTGATAATTCAATGTTTCAGAAATGTTCGTGGGAAATGCTCCAGTGGCCACCACAACAGTTGGAAAGAAATTCTTTGGTGTACACTGAGGGAGTTTATTGTAACTCCTCTTGTGTACACTAAAGGATATTTCATTAACTTGTCTAAAAAAGGAGAGCTTATCTTCAACATTTTTCTTAAGTTCCCAAAGTCAAAAAATGTAAACTCGGCCAAAATATGAAACTTAAAGTGGCATGCTTAGAGAGGGAGGAGAAACCATGCTCAAAAATCAAGTCAAGAAGTTTTCAAAGAATGACATAAAGGGGCTTAATTTTCTTGGAGGGGGCCTTGCAAGAAATTTACAAGAAAATGGAACATTGTAGGTTCCAGGCACAACAAATGACGACACACTGAGCGGATCCATGAATCTCTCCAGAGATGGTGTCCAAACCTGAACCTTTGAGGAAAGAGAGTGTTGAAATGAATGACCCAAGAGAGAAAGAATAGGTCCCATATCTATTTAGAATGTCGCTTTCGACGAGAGAAATTTTGTATGATACAAAGGGGAAGTTAGGACCATGCCTTAGACAGATCGACCATTGACACATACTTTTTCCCATGGGAATGATTTCAGAGAGGAATAAGAAGTACTACAGGGAATTGAGACATTAGGAATGATGAAAATACAAGTTGTTATGCATTTCCCTGGCATTGCTCTGCTTCCAACAAACATCCATAGCCTCAACAGAGTCATCCCAGTGTCATAATCCTTGCTCCACTGCTAGAGAGCATCCATAACTCTGACATAGATACTTTCTTGTCCCATGTGCTCTAGAATACCTTTCCCCAAGCCTTTACCTTTTAAAATTTAATTCTCTTATGCTCAGAGAGAAGGGGATGGGGGGGATTACATTTTTCCTTTAAAGGCATTAGGGATGACACCTATGATGGTGAGATTTTCTAACTTGATTATATATGAGCTAACTCCCCGAGTAACATTCTTAGAGTACTACAAATGTCTCTTCCAAAACCATTACTTTTTTTACTCTAGATAACACGAAAAATATGTTGTTAGGCAGTGCCTTTGGTTCCTTACTTTGTCACCTTTTAGATATACTATGCTCGTATATTGATGAAC
>JASDQU010372115.1:35874-49138 GCA_032191745.1 Picea mariana | reverse complement strand
TAGTAATGTTATTTTATTTATGTCGGCTTTAGGCCATTAGTTGTAATTATACCTTCTAGTCTCCTATATATACCAAGGAGACATTTTCATTTTGAATCATCTTCTACTTAAACATTTAAGTGGGGTAAAAGGAGGTTGCCCCCTCGAAGAGGCTTATTATATGAAATTATCTATTCTTCAAGGCGTTGAGTACTTTTTCTGAGGTTTTTCTATGCTATATTGATATTTGGTTCTTAACATTTGTAGGACCTCATGTTTCCTTTACTTTCATAAGTGAAGATGAACATGAATGATAAAAGAGTATGTTAATGACTAAGTTTAAAAGTTGAGGATTAAGATCTTTTGGTTTTAGTTTTTTTTTGGTTAAAGTTATAGCTACATTATAAATCTTGACAATTTACTATTTGTTAACCAAAATGAAAGTTAACATGCTTCAACCTTATTCATCATTAAATTAAATGAAATTGTAAATAAACTCTATAAAATTATAGTTCAATTAAATATTCGAAATATTAAAAAAGATGAAATACCATTTGAAATTCTAAGAAAAACCCTTTACATGAAGGTGATGAAATTTAAAATCTAAAACAATCATACATCCTATTAAGTTAAAAGGAACGTTGAAGAGTGTTTTAATTTTGGATCTAACAATATGATGCAATGTGGTATTTGCACCCAATTTGAAGATAAAGTAGAAAAAAAGACTATTCATAATAGAGCAATAAAGTCAATGGGTTCAAATTCATTAAATCTATATTGGCTTTAGAGAAAAAAAGAAAAAGTGAGTAAGGTGTTTCTCACTTCGAAACTATAGAATATACTAACTTTATAAACTATAAAATACATTATAATTTATAATGGTTAGAAAATATTATATTTTTTTTTGTAAGTAAGAAATATATTATATCAGGAACTTGTCAGAGGCAAAAAAGAGTTACAAAACATAGTGTTTGGTCTGCTGAGATTTCTGGGCTGCCCCAACAGAGGGGAAACCAGCCCAGTCAGCATCCTAGTCAGCTTGAACAAAGTAATAACCATACAGTGTAATGTCTAAAAACAGGGTGGATCTCCATCTAAAGCAGCAGACAGATAACAAGACTTCTAAACAAACATAAACTAGACACTTGGCGCGTAACCTGGCCAGGTGGCATTGAGGTCGCCTGTCCAAGGTTCCTCCTCTACAATTGCCGTCCCGTCGCCCCATTTCTCCTCGATCTCCTCCTTCTTCTCGGCTCCACGGTCGTGCCTCGCAATGTCTTGCTCAGCCTCGGTTGCGCTTCCAGTTACCTTCAGGGCCGGTTCTGCTGCAACCTGCATGACCACATCTCCAGTCGTGGTGGTTACGCCCTGTGCCTGTGTCGAAGTCGTGCTCTCCTTTGCCTCGCCGTCGACCGTGTCTGCGTCGGGTGCCTGCTTGAAAGTTGCATCTACTGGGGTCGAGAGGAAGGTCTCATGCAACGAGGAAAGGAGCTGGAGGAAGAGTGTGACCTTATCATTCGACAGCTGCAGTCGGAATTGCAGGTCCTCGACGCCCTGGCGAAGCTCGAATACCAGGCCGTAGAGAATGGCCAGTTTCTCTTTTACCTGCTCGCTCGTTGTTGCGTCAACGGAAGGGATCCCAGAGCTCCCAAATGCCAGCTTCGGAGGTGGTGGCTCTTCGCCTAAGGTACTAGGGAAAGCCGAGCGCTAAGTGGAGTGCGGTTCAGTCCCGGTGGGAGCAAGGAGTAAACGCAGCGAAGAAAATGGCGACCGGGGAATCAATTCCAGGGAGTTTAAGCTTGCAGTCGGCGGAGCTAGAGGAGTGTGGCTGGGCTGAGCCTCCTGGTGGTGACGGGAAGGTGCAGAGGGAGATATATCGCGCGAGAAGAAGGAGGGTCGCCGAGGTCTCCATGGAGAACCCCGCCGTGGTTCCCTCTCAGACGCCGCTTATGCTTAAGCATCGTGTACATGCAGCGAAGGTCGCCGAGATGGTCGCGGTGGGGAGCCTCTAGGGACCAGTATGTACTCTTAAATGTCGGCCATGGATGCAGGGGAGGAGGCTCTGCTAGCCACCAGCAGGAACAATGACACCAGAGAATAACAACGGAGAAAATCACCCGAGCCATATCAAAATGTGGAGGTTGAGGGCAATAAACGTGCCTTCCCATCGCCATTAGAGCTTCATTAATACTCACGGAGGGTGGCGGACGGAGGCACGGGCCCGTCATGTGGCTCCGTGCCTTGTTGGCACCCGCCTTGCTCCTGCCTGCGCCAGTTGGCCCTCTCTAACACCCCATCCGAGGTAGAAAATATTATATTTGAATATCATTTAAATACATATTTTAATGGTAAAAATGATGTTGAAAAATCTTTTAATTTTAAATATAATGAAATGGGTTAAATAGATTCAATTTAAATTATTCTAATAAAAAACAAAATTAATAAATTCAAATTTATAAAATCTATATTATCTAAAAATAACTTGAAAAACTTCTTAATTTAAAGTTAGGAAATGCAAAAGCTTCAAACAAAAAGAAATTATTCATAATAAAAAAACAAAATTAATAAATTCAAAATTATAAAAATCTATATTAGCTTAAAATAACTTGAAAATCTTCCTAATTTAAAGTTAGAAAATGCAAGCACTTCACAATGACAAGATAACGCTATACTCATATGTCCTTCCAATAGTTTATATTAAAAGATTAATATAAAAATTAAACATAAAATTATTTTATTAATTTTCCAATCACCTAAATGCTCTTCCTCTCCCTTATTGTTTGTGCATGTCCTCTTCAAAGTCATAGTGTCTTTTATTTAATTAAAATAATTATAAAGTTACAATGTAATAAATTCAGCCATGATTGATTAAGCTCAATATTTCCTTTGTCTTTTCGCAACGTGGACTGTTTAGTAAAGCTCGAATGCCATTTATCATATCTTTTTGTATCTATACGATGTGAGACAAATCACCATTTCAGAGATAACTTTATCTCCAAGCAAGATTGACAGATTGAATCGATTGAACGTTTTATCAAACTCAATAGTTTGTTCTTCAGGTTTATGTTTTAGTATGGGATCTGGGAATGAAATGACTAGGCTCGAAATATTGGATTGATCCAAAATACAGGAAAGAGAATGGAATGACTAGGCGTCAAATAATTGGACCGATTAAAAGCACGGGAATTCTAGATTAATTTTCATGGTTATGGTATGATGTTACGATGGAGGAATTATATCATTTTGTACGAGGGAGAGGAAAGAGCCAAGTAGGCAGTTTGAAAGCAGCATGATTGCATGCATATGGACAATATGAAATGAAAAAGCCACAATGGATTTGCAGGCCCGGTCCAAGCCTCAGCCTTGGAGTTATCCTTCCTTACATCAATATGAGCTTTGCATATCCATTT
This sequence comes from Picea mariana, assembly GCA_032191745.1. Lineage (NCBI taxonomy): Eukaryota > Viridiplantae > Streptophyta > Pinopsida > Pinales > Pinaceae > Picea > Picea mariana. The sequence continues at coordinate 45,749 of JASDQU010372115.1, read as the reverse complement.
CATAGTAGCTCGGCTCAACAGTGAGCGAGGAAGAAAGATAACCCAAAACTCACCTTGAGAATCAACCTGCGCCAGCTATCTCATCTCCACGTATGAGTCCAGAGGTAAATCTTCATACTGTTCACTCTGGTGGGCTTAATATGCGTAGTTTCAGTTTGTCTAAGTTGAATATGCAGGGGCAGAGTCTGGATATTTGATTGCCAAGCTGAAGAGGATCCAGTATAAGTGTTGGCTGAAAGTTGGCGAAGAGGATTGCGTTTCATGCTGCAGGGCACTACCAAAAGTGCATTTGCTGTCGTGGGTTATTGCCAGAATTGCATTTAGCCTGTTGGGTACATCTGTTCAAGCCTTTTCTTTCTATTGTTTCTTGCGAATTTCGGCATTATGGAAGGAGCTTGTGTTGGAGGGCTATCCTGTCTGCCTTCAATCAATAAAATGGCCAGAACCCACATGGCCAGTGGAATAAGAAGTTCGCCATATTTACATGCAATTCCTGGACTTAGAAATTCCTCAAAAACTGTATTATGTTGTGCAAGACTGAAATCCAACATGTTGCAGAAGTCGAAAGAATCTTTGTTGCATCATCCGGCTGCTTTGGGTTTTAGCGGGGGGTTTCGTGTTGAGGGTTTAAGGAAGGCAGCTGTGGAAACTTCACAATTCTTTACAACTATGAGAATTCTGAGGCAGAGGAATTTGAAGTTCTCAGAGCGTTTGTCTATCAGAGGGGAAGCTGCTGCAGCAGCGGCCGACTCCAGTGGGGCAGGAGACCTTACCTCAGTGCCTGTAGCTCCTCCAAAGAAATTCTTTGGTGCAGATGTTAAAACACTGAAGAAGGTGATACCTCTAGGATTTATGTTCTTTTTCATATTATTTAACTACACCATTCTGAGAGATACAAAGGATGTGCTGGTTGTGACAGCTGAGGGCAGTAGTGCAGAGATTATACCATTTTTGAAGACTTGGGTTAACCTGCCAACGGCCATTGGCTTCATGATCATCTACACTAAGCTTTCTAATGTTCTATCCAAAGAAGCACTTTTTTATGCCTGCATATTCCCCTTCGTCGGCTTCTTCGGTGCATTTGGGTTTTTTCTATATCCTCTCAAAGATGTTTTGCACCCCATTGGGTTGGCAGATAAGCTTCTTCAGATGTTAGGTCCGAACTTTTTGGGACCGATTGCTATTCTTCGTATATGGACGTTTTGTGTGTTTTATGTCATGGCAGAGCTATGGGGAAGTGTGGTTGTTTCGGTGCTGTTTTGGGGTTTTGCCAATCAGGTATGTTTGCCGTCTGAGTTTATTATCATGTGTATGGTCAACAATGCACCTAATCAATGTCAACCATTGTTTGTTGATGCAAAATTTTGATTTTCTCCATTACAAGGAATAGTTGGCCATTTTACGAGTTTGCAATTTTCTATGCAACTGTTCAAATAGAATTCGAGTGGTCAAATACTTGAGAACTCCTTTCATCCCACGGTTTCAAAGAATATGATTGAGAAGAAAAGGAAACAAATGGATTATTTCCTGCTCTAACTGTTTCTTTTTCCCTCTCTATTGTCGATTCTGATAAGGAGTGGTTTCCAGCTTCTGATTTCTGATTGCTAATAGTTTTTGCGAGCAAGCAAAATTTCAACCAGAAAAGAAGTGGGTTGTTCTTATTCCCGTTGGTTTTTGACTGTCATCTAGAGAGGGGAAAGTTTTCCCCCATTATTTGGTGAGCATTTATGGTCAATCTATCGTGCTTCCATAATTTATGGACCCAGTTCTCCAGAACTGGTTTTATTTTGGGTTGTTTTCATGTTGTTTCCAAGCACAGAAGAAATGAGTTTGGTCTTGGGTTCGATAATGCCAGTCTTTATATGCTTCCAAGGATTTAGCAACTGGGCTAGCTCTTGTTTAGGCAGTATATTTCAAGACAGATGCCAATTACCATAGTGACATCTTTTCTACACGCAGTGCTGTATTGATCTGAATTCCATGGGCAGTTGTGCATTGTTTGGGCCACCATTGCTCCATCATCTGGGGAGTTTATTTTGATAATTTGTTGTGCTTACTCTAAGTCTCTAACACCAGAAACTAGCTAAATTCATCTCAGATGATATCATTAAGACATTTTATTAAAGATTCACATGACAGATCTCGACGGAATCAGATAGACTGGAAATATACAGTAGCTTTGTTGTTTCTAAAAGAAACATACATTTTGCCAGCTTATACAATATTCAGTTCACAGCATCATCAGTGCTAACTTCTACCTATATAACTCACTCTGATACCAAAAAGTGTCAGAGATCTTTCCAAGTCCCTACATATCACTTTTCACTACTTCACTTAGCTGTCATGAGCTCCACATAAGGTCAAGGGGACCTTTTATACATCTTATTTTACATTTAGCCATACTTTCCACCAAGTTGGCACAGATTCCATCGCACTAAGTTTTCAACTCTTCAAACTTTCGAAGTCCTGCTTTATGCCATCTCCACTCGACTTGGTCAAGTTCACGATTCTCCAAAGATGTCCAAATTCACTGGCAATAGGGACTTTGGCTAGCTATGATTTATTTTTTCTTTCTGATCACACTTAATAAAAATTACCTCCTAAGAACATGGTCATGGACTCGTAATAGCGGCAACTATGGATTTATCTTTTTTGTTAGTTGAATTTTGCCCAAATAGAACTAATAATATTTATCATTGTCATGACAGATTACAACTGTTGATGAAGCTAAACAGTTTTATCCTCTTTTTGGATTGGGGGCTAATGTAGCCTTGGTCTTCTCTGGCCGTACTGTCAAATATTTTTCACATCTTAGGACAAATTTGGGACCAGGTGTGGATGGCTGGGCTGTATCACTCAGAGGAATGATGGGCCTGGTATCTTCATTGGGACTTGTAATCGCTGGAATTTACTGGTGGACAAACAAATATGTGGTGAATGATCCAACACTACCAAAGGGAGAAGCAAGGAAAAAGGTATAATTCTCTGTCCTATATGTTGGAGATAAAACAAGGCGTTGGTTGATGGATTTAGTTAAGCTTTGCCCTCAAATGAAGTGTCTTGTCAACTGATGGTGGCTAATATGCATGCAGAAAGAAAAACCCAAGCTGGGAATGGTTGAGAGTGCAAAGTTTTTGCTGAACTCGAGGTATGTGCGAGACCTGGCTACTCTTGTTGTAGCCTATGGAATAAGTATAAATCTGGTTGAAGTGACATGGAAGTCCAAACTGAAGGCTCAGGTATTTCTGGGGTTTATTTCTTATCATATTTAAATTGTACAATCTAGCTTCATTAAGAAACCGTAAGTTAAGCATTTTGTGTTGGATCGGATGTGACCACCTCATTTATTTCGAATTTTCCTCTTATATTAGTTCTAGTTGTATTAGGAGGATTATCACCATTGTCAAAACCATAGCATTTTGTTCTTTGTTTTATTAATTCATTTTGTTTGCTTTGAGGCTTTCCTATTTTAAAATGTTATGGGGAGAATATGCATGCTGTTTTTATTTGCTACAGACTTTGGAAGGATGAGGCTCTTGTGTGCCTTCTTATGATTTTGGTTATTCCTATGTCCTTTCAGAATCTAAGTTTCTAATTGTTTTTAATGTGTCTTCTGATGCAGTTTCCAAGTCCTAACGAGTACTCAGCATTTATGGGGGATTTCTCTACTTACACTGGAATTGTTACTTTCAGCATGATGCTTCTAAGCAGATATATATTCAGAAAATATGGATGGGGTGTTGCAGCTACCATCACCCCAACCGTGCTGCTTGTGACAGGAGTGGCATTCTTTGCATTGGTGCTAGGTAGTGATTCATTAACTCCAATGATGGCTAAGTTTGGAGTCACGCCATTGCTAGCAGCAGTCTACGTCGGAGCCATGCAGAATATCTTCAGCAAGAGTGCAAAGTACAGCTTGTTTGATCCTTGCAAAGAAATGGCTTACATTCCTCTTGATGAAGATACCAAGGTCCATTTCATTTTCCACTTGTTGAAATTGCTGTCCTTAAGATATTCTGTTGTACATATGTCATAGTGGGTTATGACAGTCAATTTCACTAATCCTGGATTCTCCCCTTCGTCACAACAAATGCCACATGCAATACGTATTACACACACATGCATGCAAACTCCTTGAACTGTAAAAGGTAACTGTGGGTGATTGTTTGAACAGGTAAAGGGTAAAGCTGCAGTAGATGTGGTCTGCAATCCACTTGGGAAATCAGGAGGTGCACTCATTCAGCAAGTACTCATATTGGGATTTGGATCACTTGCTAATTCAACACCATATCTTGGAGTTATCCTACTGGCCACAGTCATATCTTGGTTGTATGCAGCACGTTCTCTTGATCAGCAGTTCACTCCCCTTGTAAAGAAGGATTTGAAGAGCAAGTTATTGGAAGGAAAATTATCTGCCATGTCCAGAGCTGTGTCGGTAAATTTAAAGCAGAGGCCAGAGGTATGGCTTGTTTATGAAGTCCAGTGAGAACTTGTCCCTTCAGATTCATACCAGCTATTAGAGCTGTTTTTTTGTTGAAACAGATTTGCTATCTTATGCACTATGCATCATCAAATTACTGACCTTTAAGTCTATTCAAATTGCAGGTAACATATAGATTCGTAAGTATACTCAATGAACAAGGTTTTATTGAAGGACGTTATGTCCCTGTGATGGATGGCAGTACTCCCATGACACAGTCAGATGGGAACTCTGTTGTGCTTTCAAGCCTTTCAACAGAGACAATCGAGACGACTAACCCTGATATACCAGTAAAGTAGTGGTTCCACATACCGAATCATCAAATGATTCTGGGTTATATCCATCTGAACCTGATGCTGAGTTACTTTCATCCGAGTCTGCACCAGCAAATTGATCAAACATATCCTTACTGTCTTTCAATAACTTCAAGCTGTCTACTTGACAATGAAAGGTTCATGCTGCAGTAGTTCTTTGCAATACATTCTCATCCAAATCTGGAAAGCCAATAACCACAGCCATCTGTAGTGAGTGTCCATTATCCTATCAGTCAAGCTATTTGGTTTTTGGTTCATAGTATGCTTCATAGGAAGGGAATACTTGCTGTTTAAGTTTCCAATGCCCTTACAAAATACAGATGTTGACGAAAGCAGTCGCTCAGAATATTTTGTTTTCTTCCACACTTTATCTTGATGTACATTAGGCTTGTTTGAAGACAGTTCTATTCAAAGCAACTGCAACTATAACTAAGAGTTTTGAGGAGGTTCCCATAAAGCTATACTAAGCCTTATTAAGTAGATGAGACAATTATTTGCAGAGTTTCGCATAGCTTGCATGTTTGTATGCAAATCTCTTTTCCTTTATTGTACGTTGGAGAATATTTGATGGCGCATGCAATGGTTTCATGCACCCATTATAAGATATATAGCATAAGCAAAAGGACATGCATTTAGTTCCACCTAATTATGACGAGAACATAGATCCTGCTGTCTTGAAGATTCTTTCTAACCTTGGAAGTGGAAATACAAAGAGGGCGAATAAGCACCGTTTCTGATCCAAATCASGAACTTTATGCTGCTCATTCATATTTTTTTGTGATTATGGCATTACCATGCACAATTTGATATTTTTTCTTTTGTGCATTTAGCCATGAAGATAACTTGTATTTGCTTGGTGAATAGCTGAGCTCCGAAGAAGAAGCTTAAAATCAATTTTAGGTGATTTTAGGATGATAAATGCCAGGCTACTAGCAAATTTATATACATAACTGAACATGATTATGTGAGAACAACAAAATTGAATATGGTAGTCAATCTTTCCCAATTGTGCCCAGGGACAGAATAACAAAGATAGTTTCCTTTTTTCCAGGGACAGAATAACAAAGATAAGAAAAGGTTACACAAATGAGTCCATGTTAATTTGTGTGTACTGGTATGGACTCCATAATATTTTATAATTATCACAGATCCATTTGAACTATTAAGTATTGGGAGGAATTAAAAAGAAACCCAGACTTAATTTTTTAGGTGCTTAAAAAACTTTGAATTGATACTTATATATATAAGTAAGTTGCTTTTTATTTTTTTATTTATATATATAAGTAAGTTGTTTTTTATTTTTTTATTTTTATGTAGTTAATCTAACCTTTTCTAGTGACACTTTTCAACCATATTGAATTACCCATATTGAATTACGCTTTTCACTCATATTGAATTGTGGAATGCACTTCCATTCTCTATGTACAACAATAATAGAAGGTCAATATTATAGAAGGTGAATTACATTTTTCACTCATATTGAATTGTGGAATGCACTTTCATTCATGTGCAATAATAATCCATGTTGAATTGTGGAATGAACTTTTATTCTATGTGGAATGCACTTCTATTTATGTGTAATAATAATTCATATTAAATTGTGGAATGCGCTTCCATTCTCTATGTGCAATAATAATCATCAATAATAAAAGGTCAGTATTATATAATAATCTATATTGAATTGTGGAATGCATTTCCATTCTCTATGTGCAATAATAATCAATAATAATAAAAAGTTAATATTATATAAATATTATCAAATTGATAAAATTGCCACTTCTCCTTAAAAGGGGTAAACTATGCACATAGAGAATACACACATCTATAGAGAATACACACATTTATAAGAAAACGATACACCATCTCTACGATGTACACACATCTATAAGAAAACGATACACCATCTCTACGATGTACACACATCCACAAGATTACCTAGCCCATGTTAATTATACATATGACACATAAGAGATTTCTAGCTAAAGGGTATATCTTTTAAATATTATTTATAATATAAACTATTATAACAATATTATAGGAACCAAAAGTCACATTTGAAACATGTAACTTGCCATTATTAATATTTAGTATACAACTTGGCAAAGTTCAATAATAAGAACCCAAAGCAACATGCTTTTTGAGATTTAATTTTTTTTTCAATCATAATAGATCTCTTGGCAAGTATACAATGACACAAGGGGATACACAAACACAATGGGGATACATAATGGGAATAACAAGAGCCAAAAGGAGTAGGTTTAAGATTTAAAACAGGTTTAATGATAATAGATTTTTTCCTCTTCACATATATTTCTAATGTACCAAGTATTGCAAATTAAATTATTAATTACATGTTATTATTGAATAATTAATTAGTAGTGATTATATATTAATCGTTTAATTAATATAATACTTAGGTTTTGATCCTAGAATTATAATATGTTTAATTTTGTATTATTTGTATGATGTAGATTATGTGGTGAGAGTTCAATCATGTGGGTTGAGATTTAATGGTTGTGTTGTAAAATTATGAAATGCATTGTAAATATTTTTTTATATGATGTTTAAGGCTAAGGCTTAACTAGTGACTATTTATGAGTTTCATTAGTGAGTTGTGATTCTAGTGTGATTGTTATGTTTCTATGGAGTGCTTATGATTATGTAAGAGCATGTATAACAAGACGTGTAATAATATAATATCCACTAAAAAGGTTGTTTGAGGAAGCAATATAGGGACTTTGATATCACAAAAGGGGAAGAGGAAAGGGGGTGCATGGGTGATTTGACATTGACATTTGTCTTTTGAATGCACTACCTTTTAGTTGAGAGACCATGTTTCCTTGCAAGGGTTTCACACCAATCTTGACTTGAGTAGTCATTTTTGACATTTCCCCATGCTTCTTGGCAAAGGGCATACTTCTTGTGTAAGGAAAGTATGTATTGCGGAAGTTCTTGGGGGGTAGAGAGATTATTCTTCAGGTCTCTCATGAACATTTTTCCTCTTGTTTACGATGGACCTTGTGCGAATCCCATCATTACTATACTTGTCATGCCTACAAATGGTAAGAGAATCCCATGGACTAGTGGTTGGTAAGATTCCATGAAAGTTGGTTACTTGTTATAGAAAATATGAGAGGAAATGGGATGGTTTTGAAAACAACCATGGCTAAAATGTTCACAATTGTGACCTCCCAAACTTGCACTTAAAATGTTACAAAGTCCTTTAACAAAGTGCATCCCTAAGGGCACTAAGAAATATCGTCCAATGTCATCTAAGCAATATTCTCTCTTTTTAGGCCAATTCTTTTATGACACAAGGGGGGAAACCTTAAATAATTTAGAACAAGATAGTGGTAGAATTTATCAAGAGTAGTACCTATCCAATTGAAGTGTTGATTTACCAAGATTCACCTATTCTAGTGTTGATTTACCTATTCAACCTTCTTAATTCAACACTAGAATCTCTATGTAATGGTACTTATAAGGTAAAACAAAGAGCTTGTTGTTCGTGGTGGGATGGATAAAAAACTTCACATCCCTTTCACATGCTACATAATATCTTCAACCCCAATTTATTACAAAAAACATAAATAGTGTTCATCTAACTACTCATTCTCAAGGGGCTCCATAGATAAGGCACAAACCTAAAATGTGAAAACTAGCATAGCATAAATGCAATCTACTGCTTGCAAATATCGAGTTTATTCTTCCCATCCGACTCTACAAAAGGAGTATGCACTACTATGTAAAATCAAATAACAAATGCAACCATTGCACTATGTCACCAATGACATAAGATCTTCCTTTGCATTTTCTAATGAACCAAAACAAGGCTATATCAAACATCCTACAAGAATATTCTGGAACATTCATCATTGTATAATTGAAAAATGTAATGAACTTCTAATAGAATACAAAATACCAAGGCTAATTAGCTCTTCTACAAGCATAGTCTATCCACTGCTAGATAGGGTTGATATATGTACCACTTCTTGAATGTGAATAGGGCAACACATCAACAAGCCATGATCCATGAGTATCCTTTGCAAAACACTCTCCAAAAACATGTTTTCATATTCTAACAATCCTCCTCTCCTGTTGCTATAAAAATCCATTGGTACATATCAAGCGACAAGGAATTAGTGGAAAACTGTAGTAAAAATCTACAATAAATCAATCARCGATCCATCAATTCTCCATGTGTCATATGTCTAGAAAAMCAAATCTGAAAAAATATCTCGGATTGAAGGTTAGGGCTTGTTTCCCCCTTTTCTATGGCTGAATAATATCACCACAAGTCACACACRTCTTCCACTGGCCCATATATGTGGTTTCYACAAAAATGCACTCGTTTGTTGATAATTTCATGTGTAAGTTATAAGTCCCCGATGAAAATATCATTCACTAGATTTCTCTCTCAATCACAACTAYCTCATGATAACCATCGACTTCATGATACCACAAATATGCTCCGGTGCTGAAAATGTATAGATGTTGATTATAAGAAATAGAAGCAAATGTATAACATACTTCAACATCCTCTCTTTGTCCAAAACTACAAGAGATAAACTCTAAATTGTCCTTCCATTGCATGATGAAATTGTGTCAAGGCCGATTTGAAATCAAAGGTAGATTGGTGCTTTCAACAATACATCTCTTGTTGTTGGTATCATAATTGGGACACAATTAAGATCCCCATAAACACCATAAAAATCAATGTCCAAATTAAACCTTCCAATCAAAGTAAGAGAGCCAACGTCATCATAGTTATGGTAGTGATGTTCTTTGTCATTCAAGAATATGGAAGAACTTGAAACATTTTAATCCTTCAAGGTTTCTCTCCAAGATCTGTTCTCTTCAACTTTTAAAAAATTTCATTATCATGTTCAAAATTTTTAAAAGCAAATCCACCATAACTTACCAAACACTCGTCCTCTTAAAAAATGATGATGGTTGCTAGAATGTTCTCTTCATGCAAGTGTACATCAACATCATGATATGCTTCTTTTGGAACAAGAGAGTGTACATCAACAATATGAGAATATTCAACACACATGTCAACATTATGGTCTTCTATGAGG
>JASDQU010372113.1:62401-76555 GCA_032191745.1 Picea mariana | reverse complement strand
GGTATGTCATCAAATTATTTGAATATTTCAATGATGCAAACTAGCACACAAACCCCTTATACTAGCCAAGGAAACCCTGTTTTTTACTAGAACCCTGGTCAACACACAAGCTTTTCTTGGCAACTTGGTGCCAGCCAAAATCCAAGTTCACCTTTTCCTTTAAATTCGCCACAACCTAGGTTATCCTTTCTAGAAACTATTCATCTTCCAGACTTGTCAAGGTTCTTAAATTATCCTATTTTCCATGATCCACATTGGCCTCCTATGCTACTAAGTTTTCCTGATACATACCAAAATTTGAAGGCAAACCTAGTGAAGATCTGGGCGATCATGTTACAACTTTTCACTTGTAGTGCTCCTCCAACTCGTAGAATGATGACTATATAAAGTTGCAATTGCTTCAACGCACTCTCATAGGGGGTGCTGCGAAGTGGTATATTGAGCTCGATGGATTCAAGTATTCTTACTTTAACGATCTGGCAATTGTTTTCTTGAACCATTTTCAGCTATCGGTGAGATACAATGTCGGCATAGAGCTGCTGGCTAAATTCGAGCAGATGAAGGCCATCCATATCTCCGACCATATCTGAGAATGGCATCACCAGAAGAGCTTGATCAAAGTAAAGTCACCTCCTAAATGTTTTCTCGAGTGGTTCCTTAAGTCTTCAATGCCTTGTGTCTCCAAAAATGTCGCAACTTCTAGAGTGTTTTATGAGGAAGAGGCTATAATGAGGGCTCAACAACTAGAATTGATTTATTGTCAATATGGAATGTTGTAAAATATTATTCCTGATGCACCTCAATCAACCTTTGACTTGACCAAACCAATGTCCAGGCCTCATGTCGATGGTATAATAGGCTCAACACAAAGAAATCCCACAGATTAATTGTCCAACCAAATGAAAAAGTTGTCACTACAATAGACTGTGGCCTACCAAAATTCTAGTAGGGATACCCCCACCACCCACACGTCAGAAGTACACAGTATGCAGATGATGAACCCCAAGGAAAACCAACAATATGAGGGGAAAAGAAAGGGCAAAGGAAAGAAGGGTAAGGGGGATAAAAAGGCTGCAAGAAATGCCGACGAGGGAAAAAGCAAGATGAAAAAGCTTAATTTTCCATGTAAGCTTTGCGTGGACAATCACTTGAATCATCAACCCCTTGACTTGAGGAATCCCATAAGCTTTTGGAACAACAGTAGATTTTTGTTTTAACTAACCCTTTTCGTTAAGGGAAGAATATGACATATGCTTCCTCATCCAAAACTGTGACTGGGGGAAATCAGGGTGCCCGCATCTTAATTCTAATACTGGAGCCACAAATGTATACATGATGATATCATATGCTCATCTTCAAACCAGGGATCATGATTAAGGAATGCATGATCTGCTGAGAAGGGGAAAGAATCTCCCAACCCATCACCTCCTCTTCATATTGAGAATACCATGGGAGAAACAACGACTCACATCCCTAAAATTTTGTTTAAGAAAGATTCTCATAATCCAAATGCAAGGGTTGCCCAAAATTGTTCTGTAGTTGAAGATATTGCACAAACCCCTTGTGCGATGTCTTCTCTGGAGGTTCTCCAGTGTTTCCCCTCATAGAGGAAAGCATTATTTTCTTCTTTGGGTGTTTCTGAACCAGCTAAATTGGGAGATATCATTTTTTACCCTTCTGATAAAAAACCTTGTTTTCCTTAGCACATCACCTTCTAGATAGTAGTGGTTTATGCCATGAAATCGTTGACACAAAATATTTTCCAAATGGTGGTAGATGAGGGTGTGTCAACATGCGTGATGTCCTTGGCATGTTGGAAGGCTATTGGTCAACCCGAGTTGTCTTTGTCTCCTACATTTTTAATCATGTTTGACGATTGTTCATTTCGATCGCATGAAATAATCTGCTCCTTCCCCATGCCGTTGGAGGGAAAAACTACGTGTGTCAAGGTCGAAGTAGTCGACACGCCTCTCGACTAAAATATTTTGTTGGGACAAAGTTGGGCTTATGCAATGACAATGGTTATATCCTTTTTTTTTATATTCTATGTTTTCCTCGTGAAGGTAGGATAGTAATCATTGATCAGTTATCCTTCTCTCATGTTGACCCTTCATCGAGGGCATCCATGGTCCCGATGATTGATAACCTGCATCAAGGTACCTTCAACTTAGGTGTTGAAATATTTCCATATTTGATGGGTACTTTTTATTTTCCTCCACCTTCGAATGATGTCAAGTTTATTTCAGTTGTCCCTGATCAACCTAAGGCTGCGATCTTCCAAGTAGCTTCATTTTGAATGACTTATTTTAATGATCCATGGACTTTACCTTCCCCATTGTCTTTGATGGAATGGGTAGGGAATCTTGACATGGATATGCCCCTATCCACAATTGAGATCACATACAGTATTGTTTAGCAAACCTCATCCAACTCTTATCCAAGTCCCCCTCAAGAGCCAAATCCCATTCTAGAGCCTATTTGGGATCAAGAGTCTCTTACTTATCATGATCCTTTGGACTTGGTATTTCCCTCCGACGAGGCGATTTTAGAGGAAATGAAGGTTCCGAATAGACCTTGGGATGATATTGATCATAGATCATACTTTTTACTCGAGCTTAGAAGAGTGGAAGTAGGAGAGTTTACCACGACCATGAATGGATATGTCTCTCGTCCTGTTAACCCCTTGGCAACATACAGAGTATATGTTGAGGGAGACATAGTGAGTATAGCTAAGATGATTCCAATTGACATCTCCAAAACCCTTGGTTTCATTGAAAACGTCTTCATCGAAGAAGATTGTCCCCCCAAGGAGATTCAGGTGTACACTAATTTATTTAAAGAATTTCATGAAGTTTTTTTCTGGTCTTATGAGAAAATGCCAAGCATCGACCCTCATATAGTCGAACATGAGATTGAATTATCCCGATGATAAGATTTTTTGGAAGAAGCTTCACTCGATCAACCCTTGCAAGGAAGCGACTATCAAAGTTGAGGTAGCGAAATTGATTAAGGTTGGTTTCATATACCCAGTTCAATTGACGAAATGGGTGTCAAACCCTATTCCTTTCAACAAAAAACAAGGTACGATTCGTGTGAGCATGGATTTTTGATATCTAAATAAATCATGCCCAAAATATAAATTTCCTACCCCATTCATTCATCATATTATCGATGAATGTGTGGGATGTGAAGTTTTTTTCTTTTATGGACGGTTTCTCAGGATACAATCAGATTCAAATCAAGTCTGAGGATCAACATAAGATTACTTTCATATGTCCTTGGGGTACGTTTTCATATAATAAAATTCCATTTGGCCTCAAAAATGTTGGAGCTACTTTCCAGTGGTCCATGTTGTTCACCTTCCATGACTTCAAACATATATTCGAGGCATATATTGATGATCTTGCATCACATTCTCGCAAGAGATTTGATCATCCCGCTCACCTTCGATTTATTTTTTAGAGGTGTCGCTACTACTGGATTCACCTAAATACGAACAAGTGTAGTTTTTGTGTTATGTCGGGATGTTTATTAATATTTATCGTGTCCACCAAAGGGATCATGGTTGATTTTCTTAAGTTTGAGGAAATAGTTCAATTGCCCCCCCCACACAGTTCCCTAGCTTCAGAGTCTCTAGGGGGAAGCTAATTTTTTATGATGATTTACTGCTAACTATGTCGAAATAACTAAAAGGTTTATGCATCTTTTGAAAAAATGGGTCCCATTCTTCTGGGATGAAGTGTTGAAAAGTGCCCTGACATTTTTCCCTCTACTCAACCCTCCTGATTATGGAAAATATTTCTTTTTATACTTGGCTGCAGTAGATTCCACCATCGATATGGTATTTGTTTAGGGGGATTACATGCTCTAGAAACACGTTATCTACTACTTCAATCGAGGCTTATTCGGACCAGAACTCAACTACACTCATGTTGAGAAACTAGCTTTGGAAACTGTCTATGTTGTCCAAAGTTTCTGTCATTATATTCTACTCTATAAGACCACCATCATAGACGTCGTTAATCCTTTTCAATATGTGTTGACACGATGAGTCATCAGCGAGAAGATTATTCGATGGATAGTCATTCTTCAAGAATTTGATTTTGACTTTGCTTCAACGAAGTCTAAGAAGTATTCAGTCTTTGTCAAGTTAATTTTAGAACTTTCAATTGACAGTGGCAATAATTTTCTTGAAGAGTCATTGATCAATGAGGATATCGTCCTTATTGCATCTTATGACCCTTGGTATGGAGGTATACTTGTGTATATTCAGACTTTGAAGTGCCCTTCCTATGCTTTTCATGATGAGCATCGATAGATATGCCATCAAGCACAAAATTATCTTATCATCGATGATACTTTGTATCGTCGAAGAGTTGATTGCATTCTCCATCATTGTTTGACTCATGAGGAGGCATAGATTGTGTTAAATGACTACCACACTAGAGCATGTGGTGGTCACTTGTCTAGGTTGGAAACAACCCAAAAAATCCTTCTTGTTGGTTACTTCTGACCCTCATTAATCAAATATTGTATAGAAGCGGTTAAGAAGTTTCATCCATGTCAGATCTTTTCTCGGAATATGGGCACACCCTACTCCTATGTTTCATGTTATCGTTGTTGGTCCCTTCACTAAGTGGGGAATTTATTTCACTACATGCGACCCAACTTCTGCTAGTGGGAATTGTTATATCATTGTGGCTGTATACTACTTCACCAAGTGGGTCGAAGCCATGCCAACATTTATTAATGATGGGGAAACGATGACACTTTTTGTTTTCAACCAAATTTTTCTAGGTTCAGTATACCGAAAGTGATTGTCACAGACCATGGCATTCACTTCCAAAATCAATATGATGATTGATTTAACATCAAAGCTATGGTTTAAGAAATAACATTCATCACCTTATTATCCACAAGTGAACAATCAAGTGGAGGCTATCAATAAGTCTCTTAAAACTATTCTCCAACGGACAATCAATTTGGCCAAGTTGAATTGGAATTTTATGTTATATTCAACACTTTGGGCATATCAAACATCTGTCAAGACTGCTACAGGTTTCTCTCCTTTGCAACTTGTTTATGGGTTGGAGCAATTCTTTCCTATAGAGTGTCAGATTCCTTCTCTCAAGTTGACATTGGAACTACTTCCCAACACAACTTCGCTTGAAGAGTGTCTTATCTATCTTGAGCACCTCGATGAACAATGTTGGGATGGAGCCTTGGGAAGTATTATTCTTAGGTTGGTCACCTGAGTGTGACTTCTTGTAAATAGTGTATATGTTTATATATTCATTTTAGTATATTTTTTTTATGGACATGTATTTTATTGTGTTTCTGTATTGTGGCAGATGTCAAGTGAATCTTAGGTTTATGTTGGGTTCATAGATAGTTCTAGTTGAGACACTCGAAGGATTTCTTCCACAACTTGGGTGATATTCACACCCATTGGTTAGTTGGTATCTTATGGAGGTGTTTGTCTAGGATAAGCAACCAATAATGCTCTCAAGTACAATGTTGTAATAGAATTACTATGTTATGTGTTGTCACATGGTATTTTTCACCTTCGAGTTCATCTAGATGCTCAACTAGTAGTGTCAGAGTTAAATGGAGTGTACCGCATCCATGATCCCACCCTTCACCAACGATTCCTTAGGGTACGTCTCTTAGAAAATTATTTTGATTATATTACATATATTCATGTTCCTAGGAGATATAATCAATTAACTGATACATTGGAAAATCATGTTTTAGATTGGCATGTTTCACACACATAAATATAAAAAAAGACACATACACACACATGTAAATATATTTGTAAAAAATATATTTAATCCATAATACAAAAAGATATGTATATATATAACGTATCCAAAAAATGATGGCACGGTAGAAAATGTGGGCCATACGCCTCAAAAGTGTCAATAATACATTGTCAGGCTTAAGCCCTCAATACATAGAGAGATACAAAAATGGGTGCTCTAGCACGCATGATGTTCAGTACTAGTCTAAGATCTAGGCCTATTTTCCCTACTATAATGTACTAGGACGTTGTCCAAATGCTAGAATAATTGGACCCATGCCCTGGGTACTTCCACGATGCGAGGCTGCATAGATGGAAGTAGATCCTTGACATTTTCCATCGGCACACTTTGGGTGAGGGACATCAAGTTCCTGTCTACCCACCTCAGTACTCTCTCGACCTTTGGCGACGATGGCCCTACTACTGCTATGGCTCCTCCTGGATGTACCTTCTCTCACAGACAACACCTAGTCTAAGGGAGGTCTGTTGGCTGCATTGGTCCCACATATATACATATTAGACTTTTTTAGTTAGTACCGTGACATTAAAAAATTATTTTTTCATTCTCGTAAATAAAATTAAAATTAAAAAATGTATATGATTACATACCTATCTCACCACGGGTTGTGCCAGGGGGCATAGGCATATCAAGGTCTCTCAAGAAATTGATCCCTACATAAGGATAATCCTTGAAGGTCGGTATCTATCATCTCCACCAATCGAAAAAAATCGTCATCATATGACTCTTATACTCCCTCTACTCCCTAGAGGGGCATCAAAGAAACCCATCTACACAACACTGAATAGGTGGCTATGTTCCCTCGTACACTCTCCTTCAGGCTTAGGCTCGACACTCTTTCAAAAAAGAATGCACAAAGCATTGTCCCGAATCCAAAGTTCTTCTTCTTTCTCAGTTTACACTATGTCATCTATATTTTCAAATAGTTGAGCATCATCGTGCTCAAATAGAAGATCACCAGTTGCAAACATTACACTGCACAATGAATCTGAGCACGAGAATAGTGATGTAGAACATTGGAACTAGTAATCCTCCCAATAAAGTAAAACATTGATCTTAAGCCAAGGTTCTCTATCTTCTGAATGGGGACTTGAGATGCCATCTTCTCTGTGTTGGCCTCACAATACATATCAATGTAATGGGCTATGTGATATGGCCCTGGAGGGAAGGTTTTAAGGCTTACGGAATCACCTCTCCTAGAGAGACCAGTCGAGAAGTAAATGTCTTCAGTGGTGACTATCAAGGATTGGTCTTCTAACATAAAGGCCTTTGTTTCAGGGTTTCAATACTCAACAAGGTGATTCAATAGTCTCGGTTGGGCCCTAATGAATGGACAACGAAATGTTTTCCTAAACCCACATTATTTTAATATGGCCACAGCTGCAGGGTCCTCTTCGACCATTTGATCCACTTCCCCATGCTCTCTCTCTCCAATGCACGTACATCCTGAATCATGTAAATTTTTGGGAGTTATGCCTTTATTTTCTCATTTTTAAGAGCATGCACACACCCTATTTTGAAGACATTCATGGATGTGTGTGTGCTGATTTTAACTTAGCGTGCATACATCTATGCATTGAGCATGGACAATGCATGTACACACACAGTTGTCATAAATTTTAGAGTGCATGGCCCCCAATTTTCTTTAGAAACCATGAAAATTGAATGAATTTACAAGAGAAAGATACAAGTACTTACTTGGTCCAAGATCAAGTTGATTCCGTCCACCATAGCTCTCCGAATGTGCAATTGAAGGAAGATGTTTTTTTCTATTCTTTGGTTTTTTCAAACAACATTGGTGAAAATGACCCCTTTCACCTCTATTTCTAATGTTTTTGACCCTGTGGTGACCTATTTTTTACCCTTTTTCTTCCCTATGGTTTATTCGATGGATGTTTTGATTCTTTTTTGGGGTTTTTTGGTCGTCTAAAATACTTATGGGCTTCAGATTCAGTATTTTTAATGCATGGGTAGTACTTATATCATCCTATGATGAAGTTACGTTTTCACGATTTTCATATAGGGTAGGCCTTTACCGCCTTACATATTTCATTTTACTGACTATTTCCACTTTGCCATAGGGTCTATCCCATCGAAGTGTGACACAGAACCTTCTATGCTTCTTTAGAAGTGTCGTAATTAGGTGGTACAGCCTTCCTCTCCATGGATTCCCTAGATAGCTCCTTGTCTTGCATTATGGCATCCATGTTGTGAGTCTTCTATAGGATTGGGAGTCCTTTTAGTCCCACCATCACTTTGTGTTGAAGCCTCATCCTTCTTGTTCATCTTTTTCTGGCCTAATACCCAAGGGACTCCCTAATATCATGATTTTTCATCTTTCAATCTCACTTAAACTATGAAAGCGACATCTAATGAGAATTTATTTATCCTTTTCGGCCTTGTTTAGATTACATAAGAAAAGGATCCCCCCTGGAGTGTTCTTTAAGCTCTTTTCAGACTCTCTAAAATTAAAAATATTGTCGAGAGATCTTGTTTCCCTTCACGCTCGTCAAAGTGAAATTCAAAGGCACATTTGTCTGGAAATAGTTTACCCATTTTTTAGTCTAGATGGATATTTTTACGAAAAAGGTATGATTTAGGATCTACGGTTCACTAAGAGAGTATTCTCAGGTGTAATTTTAACCCTTTTTCAGGCCCGAGGGACAAAATTTTCAAAAAAGGGCCATTCTCCCTAGTTTTGGTTTATCACTTTTTCAGTACTTGGAGATTATTTACGAAAAAGGAAACCTCTTGAAGTCTTATTTAATCCATTTTCAGGCTCTCTAAACAAGAAAATATCGTCGAGTGACCTTGTTTCTTTCACACTCGTTAATTTCTCTAGAAGGAACATCTATTTGGTGTAAGTTTAACCCTTTCTCCGACCAATAGATTACCCAGGAAAAAGGTACGCCTCGGGAGACATGTCTCAACGAGAGAGTTCTCATAAGTTATATTTTTTACTTTTTTGGATCAGAGGACTAAATTATGAAAAAGGATGAGGGAGTCCATAGTTAATCTCTTTTCAGACTCCTTAAAATTGAAAATATCATTGAGTGATCTTGTCTCTTTCACACTCATTAAAATGGTTTTGAAGAGACATCCTTTCGGTATAAGTTTAACCCTTTTTCAGATAGACTGGACTATGTACGAAAAAGGAATATGTTGTCCCTAGTGACCAAAAGAGTTTTCCTTGGTATGAATTTTTTATTTTTTGGGCCCTGGAGACTAAGCTTACGAAAAAGATCACTCCGAAGTCTTCTTTTACTAGTTTTTTAGACTCTAAAAATAAAAAACCGTCGAGCTTACCTTCTCTGGGCTTGTAAAAATTTACATTGAAGGAGGCTCATTATGTCAATCTGAAAATCATATTGCATGTCTCACTGTTGCATATTTGGCCTAGTGTCAGCTTCATTTTGTTGTTACTAAACCTTTAGAGCATTCCATAGGTGCAGGCCTTGCAACATTTTTTCCCTTGCATTCTCACACTCTAACACATGGAGGAATTTTTCCGAGTGTACTTATGCTGCAAATGTCTCCTTGCACTGAGCATCCATATGTTACGTGCGATTGGAACTATTTTTATTTCCCGCAACACTTGTTTCTCATTTGTAACATAGAATTTTTTTGTTCTTTTTCAAGCTCATTAAAAATATGAAAAAGACAAAAAAAATCAAATATTCCAAAAGAGGGGATGAGAAAACATTCTCTTTTACTGGAAAAAATCTAGTTACCCTTGGACATAGCACATCCTTCAATCTATTTTGTAGAGCACTGGGATTTAGTATGGCCTTAGGAAGTTGTTCTCATTACATAAAGTTGTGTCCTCCTCTGTTTGGTTACTCTTCCAAACAAATGGAGAGTTTGTGGTGCCTCTTGTGCTACAATATTATGTCAATAACATGTTTCCTGAGTCTTTTCATGTGTCGTTCTCTTGTCCAAGGGAAATTCTTACAACATAAGTTAGCCTTTCTGGAATAAGTCTCTTGACCTTCATGAGTCAGCCATCTCGAGAGTCTTGTCAAGTGTACATTCAGAATCAATGAAGTTTTGTTCCTGATAATCAACATCCTCTAGTATTTCCATGACTTCTTTTCGAAGACCTCAGGATAGTGAGTTTTACACTCCTATTATACTCCTACTTGAGTTATGAAGATCTTGAAGATATTGCTCAAGTTACTGAAGCTATCATATCCAGCTATAGGCATTGATGCCTCCTGAAGATTCATTGTATTTGTATATCTTCTGATGAGCTACAATCTATGTTAGCATACACATTAGTCATGTGGCCATGATTACTATATATGACATGGATCTGTAGTGTACTTGATTGGAATCCATGCTTAGTTTGTCTCGAGCATGTGTATTCCCACCTCGGTGATTATTATTATTCTTTTGTAGATGACATGATCATGAATACTCATATGGGATCACATGAATCGATGTGTTCCCATTTTATTAAATATGTTATAATGTATTTCAACCATCAGTTGCTCTTCTAACCTCACACATTAGGGGGCATCTGTTATAGCTCAAAATGCCACTATCATGTATTTTTTACTTTGTCCTACCTACTTACACATCCACCAACCAATTTTCCTAAGGTTCCTCTTAATTTTTATTTTTTTTCATGGTGTATGTGCCCTGCTACATATGTAGCATGCATACATATGCTAGTTTCATGCCTAACAACCCGCATATACTCTAAAAAGTTGCAAAAATTAATAAGTTCCACGCTTTCAGGACAAGTTTACAGGCTATGTCAGGTTGAAAAACCATCTTACCTCCTGTAACCCTTATGAAAACTAATTAACCATATTTTCTCCATATAAAAGGATCCCTAGGGGGGTCATTTGGATATATGAAAGAAGAGGCAAGAAAACTTTGCCAATTTTTCTCCCTTGCATTCCAAGCCTTTTGCATCCTGCTGTCAATTTCATCCTCAACATTCCCTTCCAGTCATCCTCCTTTATAAAATCCATCCTTTTACCCTATATTGGCATGTTGGTTGTGAGGATAGCATATTGGGAATAGTTCGCTTGGAGTCAAAGTAGAGGAAACCAGGCAAGGTACGTGGAGCGATGTCGAAAAGATTTAGGTTGTAACTTCTAATCTTGTTATCAATAAAAGAGAAACTTCTTGTCCCAGATATTTATGTATTTATGTTTATGTTTATGAATGTTTTTTATTAATATCTAACCCTTTAGATGATCTTGGTAGTTATGCATATGCTTTCATAGTTTGTTCTATGAGTTTTGTTTAGGCTAGCTTTGGGAGGAAGCTTGCAATTTTGGAACAGATAGCAACAAGAAGGGATCTAAAAGAAACAAAAGGACTCAAGGTACACATTTCAGTATTTTCTCCCTTCCCTTAACTATCATTAGGTTTTTGTTGGATTTGGGGTAGAATAGAAGCATTTCTATCTTTTAAGGTTTCAAGGATCTGCCTAGTCACTAGACCCAGATTAGGGGAATTTTTCCCCATAGCAAGAGGATAGATTGTGGATGTCAAATAGGAAATCATGGAAGAGCACCACTATTGTGACAAGAGAACTCTATGATAAGTCATGATTTCCATAAAAATGTTGTGTTGTGGTATCATAGGCTAAAAGGGCGCTTTAAACAAAGCAATCCATAAGGACACCTCGACAGAGCAAGCTTGGGGGGGGGGACGCCTCAGTTGTAATACTAAGTGAAGTCTCTAAAATTATTCTTGTGAGAGAAAACCTAGGAATATAAGAAGGATCACCTGAGGGACTATATATAAAAGAAGGGGATGCTTGAGCATAAGTCTGAAAGCTGAGTGACCGCAAGGAAGGGGAGACTTTGATAGCTCATGTGAAGGACTTGGTGGAGTCTTTAAATTTTTTTCATCTATTAAATGGGATCATGCACACTGTGGGGTGAAGCCTTAAAATTATTGGCCATGATACCACTAGAGAAAAGAGTGAGGGAACATGGAGACATGATTCATGTGTAGTGAGAATCCCAAACCACCTTGATGAATGATATAGATTAAATAATTATGATTCCTCTAGCTTGCAGATGAAGAAAAACAGTTAATAAGGAGAGGTTGGTAGTTGAATAACCAGCCTCCCTCAATGAATACAAGTACGAAGAACTAATGGAGGGGATGGTAATTTCACCTTGTTTTTCTAGATTGATCCCATGAGTCTTATGAAACAAGAAAGAGGGGACAAGTCGAGAACCTTCCCAAGGGGGGGTTTCATGCAAAGGAGGCATGTGTGCAAGGGGAGAGGTATGCAGAAAAAAAGATAGGAATCAAAGAGAAAGATTTCGAGTGGTCGCAGGACTGATCAGAGAGTTGAGGTCCCCACTCTGAGCTACGAGGCTATGATATTAACACTAGGAGGGAATATGATAAACCTCAATGAGGATTGGGTTGATGAGAATGAGGAAACCCTTACCATATTTCCTTGAGAACTTGAGAGAGAATTCCTTGTGGGTATCATGGCTTGGCATGGGGGTGGCATGATGTTGAGGTGATTGAGCGAGTAGAACCTATGGTTGTGTGGAAAGGAGAACACCCATGGTCAGTTGGTTGGTCACAAATTGTAAGAAATAAGTAAACCTTATGTTCTATGTGTTAATTACAATGACTAGACTAGTGCCTATGATTGTATTCATGGATGTGTAAGTTTGTTTGATGAATGGACCAGTTGTTCTTATTTCAAGAATGTGCACTTGAGTAATTTCAGAACAATATGAATGGTTGTTTCTTGTGGATGCTTCATAGATAGATATGTCTGTATATATGAAATGAATCTCTGCATTATCTGCAATGTCTATTACGTTGAGTAAGTCTGTTTATTAGATGAATACTTTATTTCATTTGTATCTTTTGTACTAATGTAAACATGGATATATATGGGAATATGATTCCTTTTCACATTTGAATATGATAACTTTATATCACTATAAAGTAAGGGAGATAAATGTGTAGTCGTACTTCTTGTGTGCGCAGTAGGTAATATATGACAGTATGTTGTCTAGGAAAAGAGAATAGGCATGTAAACTAAGGGATTAGATTGGGGTAACCTTAAATGGAGAAGTCTCCAAATCATACTGTTAAACGAGTAAAGAAACTTCTGAAGGATCTTTGCATTTGGCCAAGTCCTTAATTTCAGATTATTAACCCTTATAAATCATGTGTTTTGATCCAGAACGAATTGTAGTCGTCAATCTGACGTAACAAGTATATTATGGCCCTTTACCGGACTAAGCTATACTTCCTAGAAAGGGTGAACTCTGAGTCAACAAGATCCGTTGATCAATTGTAGGGTGGATATGGTAGAATATAGACCATTAGATATATTTTGGTGTTTATTATTTCGGTCTGATGACATAGAAGACCCATAGTAATCATAGCCATGAAAGTCGGTGTGGTGATTAGATCACAGTAATATATCTTTGTAGGGTCTCATCTAAGCGAGATTAAGAAGGGAGGTGACATGTTGTTGATATCATGCTGATGGGGAGCACCTATGTACCCAAAAATCATGCATGGTAGCTTGTAGTTGGTTGAATGAATTGGGAGTGGGTCCCTGTCGAGGTCAGGACTTGATTGAGCGCTCTATGTTTTGAGCATAGGATCTATTGGTGGAGAGATTTCCACCATTTATTGGAGGTTAGGTAGTCATAATACGCGAGTGTGGATTTGGTGAGGGACTCTGAAGAGTTATCTTGATCATTGAATAGGTAGAGTACGAGGAGAGACCTTAGCCATTAGATCTATGATCCATCCCAAGGAGGGGAAAAAATAGTATGATGACATCATGAGTACGTGTTATACCAGCATGGAAGCTTGTATGTCCCTTAGGATGATGTGTGGAGATAGTCGATTTGCTGATGGGCCGAGTGCAGATCCCATTAGGTGAGAAGGACCTTAAAAAATCTTCTTGAACCTTAGCCATTAGATCTAAGCATTGAGAGATCTCATCTGTTCATTAGAGAGATGTTGGTCAGGGTGAGTTTCTAACCTGAAAAAAATGGAATCCGACGGGAGGTATCCCAAGAGAGGACCAAAACCATTGGATCAGTCATATATAGGACAAAATATATGAACCATCGATCACAATGGAGTCATCGAAGTAACCTCGGTTAAAGTAATCCAATGGGAGGGATTTGAGGAGAAATAGTGACCATAGATTTGTGAGTGGGAAGATTAAATATCATCTGCCAATCTTGGCATCAAAAATTAATTGTGGCCATTGGATTTGTGGTTTAATCCTGTGAGTGGAGGAGGACCGTACGCCTGACATTGATGTGTTACATTATAATTGATCCATGTGGCATACAGATATTGGTCCACATGT
>JASDQU010372113.1:29360-48528 GCA_032191745.1 Picea mariana | reverse complement strand
GGTCCTTGAGATTGTGGACCTCGAACATGCTTGCGGTTTAACAAAAACCTCGACTTCCGAAATGGAAAGATGTGTGATGGAGTGGAAGTCAACATCCACCATTGATCTTCCTCCCAATGGGGATCTACGATCTTGGTTGATTGTGGGATGTGAATTATCCCCCTCATTAATTTTCCTTTGGACTTCCACAATCATTCCCATCCATCGATCTATTCCTCGTAGATCTGACGGTCACGATTATATCATTGTTGACCTGACATTTCCAACGGTCATAATATCACCCCTCATTGGTTTGGTATTTCTGAAATTCTGAACCTTCTAGGGTCCACTTAGTACAATTGTCATCAATTAAGGTGGTGACACATGGCCCCACCGTCGAGTGACATGTGTCAGATCACTATTGGTTCAATAGGGCTTGTCAAAGGTACAAAACCAGGTGACACGTGTCATTCCTATAGGAGGTCCACATCACCCCAGGTGACATCATCATGCCACATCATAATATGTCACTATGGTACTTCAAAATTTTGGGCTTCAAAAGATCCTACTCCTACAAACTCTATAAATCTCGAATGTTAGACCAATGAACTATTGAACTAGTGCTTCTTCGAAGCTTTAGCACTTCGAAGATTCGTAACTCTGTGCTTAGAAAGTTTTTGGTGTTGATCACCATACAATAAATAAAAGTACCGTGCCCTCTCTTTAACCAATGACCACAATCAACTCCAGGACTCTGGGCTTCTGGATTTTCGGACTATCCACATCCTCAACCCTTCCAGAGTGCCAAGTCTCTGAACTGTTGGATCTACTGCCATGTATCCTCTCCCGATAAATGGTCGAGATTATATCCAACCCTTCGAGAGTTCTCTCTTCAAAGAAACCGATAACTCAATTCCTCTGGAGCACTACGTCTACGGACCTTGAAATCTTGCACCACGCATCCTCTGAGATCAACGCTTGAGATGGACTTCAGCCTTCTGGAGTCCTCGACCTCAACTGCTTATGCCTTGAATCCTCCATATTGCCTAGTCTCCAAACTACGAGATCTACTTTCATGTGTCCTATCTTGATCAACAGTGAGGATTTACTCCGCTCTTCGAAGCTTTGGGGGTTTCACCTTCATCTCACTTCATTCCTTCTGAACATCAAATTAACAAACTTGGTGATCTCCTTTGCTCGACAGTCAAATAATGTAGTGACACATGGCCCCACCGATGGGAGACATGTGTCAAGTCCTAAATGGTAATAAGGTCCTGTAAATGGTACAAAAATAATTGACATGTGGCAGGCTTAGGGTAGGTCAACTCCACCCTAGGTGACATCATCATGCCACATAATATCCGGTGCTTCAAGACTTTGACACTTCGAGCTTCGAGAGATTCCACTCCAACCCACCTTATAACTCCTAAATGTTGAACTTCTGAACAGGTCCACGTCACTATGACGTTCTAAGACTTCAGAGCTCCAGAACTTCAGGAGTCTTCTCCACACTACACCACAAATCCCTCGAACATAGAATTCCCAAATAGGCTGATCTACTGACACGTGTACTCAAACACAAATGGTCCATATTAACTCCGTAGTTCAGGACTTCGGGAGGAAATCCCTTCTGTGAACACTTCAACCAATTTCCCTGAATTCCGAACCGCTGAACTACTCAGGGAAAATCCACGACTCTCCTCGTCTTGGATGATCTATGGTTGAAAATCACTCCGGGACTTTGAAACTTCGAGCTTCGGCCCCTTTTCTCAACAGAGTGTAAACTTCGTCAAAGCCACGAAGTTTGAAGGACTTGGAGGTTAATTTTCATGCATCTTCTCTAGATATGAAGGCTGAGAAGGGTCTGCCTCCCCCCCCGCGCAGATCCCATGGATCAAATTCAATCTCATGGTTATTAACCATGATTTTTGTGATAACCACTCCGCCACTCCTCCTGAGCTTTCCATTACCACCCAAGATCTCTCTTAGTTCCCCTCTAGCACTCTATACATCAAATCCCTATGGAATTTTGACTCCAAATTCCATACTCGTGGCCCATCCAGGTTCAGTGTTGAAACCATGGGCTCTGATACCAATTTGTAACATACCTTGACCTCCAAATCCAAGTCATGCCATCGACGAGATTTCATTTGTGGAAACTATCATACTTATTACATTAAAAATAAACATCTACTTTTTGTTAACATACACATAATTATGCGGAAGCATACAATAAATAAACACATGTGTAACATACAACATGTTGTTAAGCATGTATAAAAATTACTTATTTGTTTAAGAAGGCCACCAAATGCATGCAGACCTTCCACAAATCTCCTAGCCTTAGACCATGCTGCTTCAATCTATCACCAGTGGGTCACCCCTGAGCTGGGACTAAAATCCACCCAAGGTAAAGGAAATCCTAGGATAGGATGAGGTTACAAAATCTCTAGGAAGGATTATTTTCCCAGGAGTCCACTCACGTCAACAAATTATAGTCCCTCATTCCCCACATGCCTATCCCACCCCAGGGAGTGTGCCACTTCTCTGCTCGACATTCCTTCAGCTACCCCACTCCCCTTACAAGGCTTCAACAACAGGCCAGACATGAAGTCTCCGAGCACTACAATTGTCGTTAGGCTCCCTATGGGAAAATCACTTCCCCAACAACCTCTCTCACCTGGAGAGAGTTTCTCACATGCATGACAACCTGCTTCTTCAATCCAGCTCCCAGACCAATCTAATCTGGATAATCAAAACAACAAATCAGGTATGGTTTTGGTAAGGACAGTAAACCACACCAGTCTAGAGAAAAACATGGGCAACAACAACAAATGGTTAAGGTGTGATCTAGCTCAGGTAAAATATAGATGTTTTATTCTTCACAGGAAAAGTATGGGTTAGCTTCATGGGGTTTCAAGTTACATAGCTTGGAGAGGTAAAATGATGGAGGAAGTGGATGTTGCATGAATGCTCAGTCTAAGTGCGTGAGTGCATGAATCAGGATCCTCGAAAGAATGGTTGAGTGAACCCCCACAATGACTGATTTCCCACATAAAAATGCATGCACCCATATTGACACATGACTCTCTTGGGAGATCATTCCTCTCCACTTGGAGTTTGTTCCTCTCCCCCAAAGGAACTTAAGATAACAGGGTTATTTCCCAAACCTTAGTCTTTAGGAAAATATATTATAATATTCCCTTGGGGTTAATCTCTTCAATCTTATCCCTTTTTCCTAGCCTCTTAGCCCCTTCCCTTTCCCTTCCTAGTGGAGCTTAGTCCCTCATAACTCTTTCTTCGTGGTTGTTCTACACACAACGATGTAATTATATTAATGATGTGATTATTTACATATACCAAAAAGGCTCTCTAGCCTTCAACATCTAGGCTCTCCAGACTAAAAACAAACACATAAGCCTCCCAACTTATAAACACTTGTCTCGCCAACCTATAAACATAATTACAATTTAGCAAGGGCTCGACCTTGCTATTGGGTAAACCCCCCTATAACTATACCAGGGTTGTAAGTATAGACAGAGAAATGACTCCCTAAAAGTCAATCTAATTTCTACACTACCCCAAACATTCCAAAATAGCTGAACATAAAGCAATGAAAGAGTAAGCCAGAAACTGTAGCTTTAATCCAACGTTTGGTGCTGACCTCCTCAAGCTTTGTAGCTCCCAAGGTTGCAAGTCTCCTCCCAAAGATGACATGCATCCATAACTAGGAAAACAAGGCTACAAAAATTCTATTTCTATTCATAAATTAGGGTTAGATATAAATTGTTATGTATAAATTAAAGAAAAGACATAAAAACCATCATTTGGAATAGGGAAAAGAGATTCTTTTATTCAATACTCAAAGATTGGAAATTACAACCTTTGCAGGCCGACAATCTGCGAACCTGATTCGGGCTCCTCTTAACAATGCTCCAAGTGCACCTTCCAAATGCCTTCTCTCACAATATACTAATCACCTCAAGGGAAGGGAATGGATTGTATTGGAGAAAAGGGGCTAAAGAGGGAATGTTGAGGCAATAACTCACAAAAGGTTGCAAATAATTGGGCAAGGAAGGAAATGGAATTTGGGAAGAGTTTTACCATTCTAATTTTTTTTTGTGGAATGAGACCCCAATACCTCCTTTTATATGACAAAAGGATAGTTATTCGGTTGGGGGGCGGGCTATAGTAGGTGAATTGGTTAGGAAACCTCCAATAGCCTGTTAATTCCACTGAATTCCTTGCAAATTTTTAATTTTTTCAACTTTTGGAGGTATATGCGGGTTGTTTAGTGTGCAGCTAGTGTATGTACACAGGTTGTCTAGAATGCAACAAGCGTATGTACGCAGGAAGTAGTACAACAAGGAGCATACATGCTCCAAAAAATGGTTTTTTAAATAGAGTTCCTCAACAGTGATTTGGAAAATTATGGAAGTAGGAAGGCCAATGCCATGTATGTATGCCCCCTAATGTATGAGGTCAGAAGAGAAACTCATGTCTAAAATACATTACAATATCTTCACCAATGAAAATGCATGAAATTGAGTGAGTCCGGGACCAGCGTTCGGGAGGTGCCATCTGCAAAACAACTATTATATCTCCGAAGCGGGAATACCCATGCTCAATATGAAATAAATCATGGCTACCAATCAAATACACTGTATATCCATGTCATATAACTATATAAAGTGTAACCGCGATCAATACACAACATATCTACATCTCAAAATCTGTCGAAGATATACAAGTACAATATGCATCTTCAAGAAGCTAGTGACACATGTGGCTGGAGATGAAAACATCATAGCTTGAGCAACAACTTCAAGATCTTCAAAAATCAGGTAGGACTACAATGGGAGTGTAAGACTCACTACTATGAGGTCTTCGACAAGCTGTCTAAAAAATACTGGAGGATCTCGGTGATCAGGCAGAGAACTCCGTCGATTTTGAATCTGGACTTGACTGGACTCTCAGGATGGCCAACTTATGAAAGTCAAGAGACAAACTGCAGAAAGGCCGACTCAGTTTGGGTAAAACTTACCTTAGACAAAATCACAAAATATGATCAGACTCAGGCAGCATAACATTGACATAATTCTGAGATGCAGGGGGCACCACAAACTCTCCACATGTTTGGAAGAGTAACCAAATGGAGGAGGAAATAACTCTCTGTAGTGAGAACAACTTCCTAAGGTCATACTAGATCCCAATGCTTGACAAAAAAAGAAAAGGATGTGTTTTGTCCAAGGGAGACTATCTTTGCTGCCGAAAAAAGAATATATATTTCCCATCCCCTCTTTTTGGAATATTTAATTTTTTTGTCTTTTTCAATTTTTAAACGAGATTGAAAAAGAATATAATAATGCTACGTTACAAAGGAGGAATGAGTGTCACGAGCAATAAAATTGGTTCCAAGTGCATGGAACATACTAATGCTCAAGGCAAGGAAACATGTGAAGGATAAGGACACTCAGGAAAACTCCTCCATGGTTCAAGGTGTCAAATTGCATAGGAAAAAAGTGTTGCAAGGATTGCATATAAGGAATGCTTCAAAGGTTCAATTGAGAGCAACATGGAGTCAACATTAGGCAAAAGATGCAAATATGAGACCCGCAATGCGATTAAGCATGACACATTAAGACCCCTTCTATGTAAATTTTAACGATCCTAGAGAAGGTAAGCTTCGTGTTTTTTTCATGTTTAGAGAGTCTGAAAAAACACAAAAAGAAGACTCCAGGGAGTACCTTTTTCGCAGTTAGTCCAATCAGCTTAAAAAAGGGTTAAACTTGCACCGAAAAGACGTATTTTCAAAACCATTTTAATGAGTTTGACAAAGACAATATCACTCGGCTATCTTTTCAATTTTAAGGAGTCTGAAAAGAGCTTAACTATGGACTCGTAGCCTTTTTATGAGTTTAGTCTCCTTAGCCCGAAAAAGTATAAAAGTAACTGAGGAGAACTCTCCCAGCGAGATGAATCTCTCGAGGCATACCTTTTTCCACAATAATCTACTGGCCGAAAAAAGGGTTAAACTCATGCTAAGTAGATTTTCTTTTGGACCAATTTAACGAGTGTGAAGGAACTAGGTCNACGATATTTTCATATTTAGGGAGTTTGAAAATAACTTAACTATGGACTTGGGGGGGGGTTCCGTTTTCATAAGTAATCTCCAAGGCCCGAAAAAGGTGATAAACCAAAACCAAGGAGAATGTTCCTTTTTCGAAAATTTAGTCCCTCAGGCTCGAAAAAGGGTTAAACTTACACCTGAGAATACTCTTCTAGCAAGTCGAAGTTCCTAGAGTGTACCTTTATTTGTAAAATTATCCATCCGGACCGAAAAAGGGGTAAACTACCATCGAACGGATATGCCTTAAAATTTGAGTTTGACGAGCATGAGGGGAAACAAGATCACTTGACAATATTTTCAATTTTGGAGAGTTTGAAAAGGGCTCAAAGAAGACTCCAGGAGGATACTTTTCTCAAGTAATCTAGACGAGATCGAAAAGAATAAATATAGTCTTGTTGGCATAGGGGCAAACCCAGGGTTCAATGCTTCAACAATGCACCAAAAAAACCCTAACTATCGGCCCTTTCGGCAACACCTGCGAAGCAGATGAAGTCTTACCCGAGGTAGAGGTAGGGGGTTGTAGGAATCAAGTTTCCACAACCTAGCTGGGACACAGATCTATGATCACAATACTTAATAGAGAACTTAGCAATTAATGTTCATTATTATTTGACCCTTGTTCACATCGCAGATTCAAACCCTAATCACAGAACAACACAGTATTCAACAAGATCTAAGAATATCTAACAATTTAGCACATAGCCTCAAACAGATCTAGTATTCATCCATGTTATTAAGCACTAAGATACTACATCAGATGCATCTAACATACATAAATATTCATCACTAAGCATAAATCACATCAATAACACAAAGCAACCACAACATAGGATATACGTGGTTCACCCCCAGCATGGGGCTACGTCCACCAACTCGTCGTCTTCTTTATTATCTTCTTTCAATATTCTTACATGCACAGAGCCACAAAACCTACTCCACATAGGATAGGAGATCTGCACGCACTTCGCCAGATCCTCCTTCCCCAAGTTTGGCACAACACAGAGCCTTCTTATAATCACTTGCACTTAACTCTGCAAGTTCTCAACACATAGTATGCACGAAGCCTTCACAACTAATCGCACTTAGAAACCTTTACATATCTTGCACAAAGCCAACTTAGATATGAGGTTGATACTTCTTACAATACCTAGCTGCTTATTTATACATTTACAAATGGGGCCTAAGCATGGGTAAACCTATGGTCCAACATTCCATACTTGTTACATAATCCCTAAACCCAAAAATCCCACAAAAAGGGGGCGAGATCCCACTATCTCCGCTTTGCTTGGGCGCTCCATTTTCAACAAGCCTGTCGAAGTCCCAAAAATGGTCAAACACGACCAAGGTTCTCCAAAACTTGGTCGGGGGCCAACATGCCCCCAACACTCACCTATGACTCATCCCTTGTCAATATGATTTGGAAAACTCTACTTCAAAGGCCTCGAGCTTGGCTGGAGCCACCTCAACTTTCTGCTTCACCAGAGCCTCCTGCTCGGTGAACTCCTAAATGATTTTCTCGGTGACAGGTCTTTCCAAGCTCTGTTCCAGTGTGGTGACCACTTGTTCCAGCTATGCACCTTGTCCTTTGATCTCTTCAAAAAGGGTGCAGGCTTTGTCCTGCACTGGTTGGAGCCTCTGGGTCACTTCCATGACTCTACGCTGGATGGCATGGACCTGTTGTTGAACTGTGCATTGTTCTTGTGACATTATCATCTTCTCAACCGCACACAGTAGCTTCAACTGTGCTTGTAATGTCATTGTTTGTTGTTTTTCTTCCTGGAGCTGTGAATTTAATGTCCTTAGTTCTGGGTCCTCTACAAGGTGCTCATACATCTTCACACTTCAATTGCTAAGTTGCTTGAATTCTAAGGCCAATGCCTTGATTATTCTGACTGTGCTCCGGGCAGTTTCTTCCCTCTGATCTTGCACTCCCTACAAAGTGCTCGACACTGCTTGCAATTCCATTTCTGCTACTCTGGCTTGGAGTTGTTGAATGTCTTCACCGAGATTCCCCACTTGGCTCTCAGTTGTTTCCTCTTCCATCTATGCCAAATTTGGCACAAAGCGAAGTGCTCTAGTGACTGCTTCTTTAACTCCAATATGCTCTGCGAACATCTGTTCATTTTTCTTTTGGATCTGCACTCTATCCTCTGCAAACTTTTCCTGGAGGTCATATTTATCTTGCTTCACAATCCAACACTGCTCTAGGGCTTCCTCCTTTGCTTGCTTCAATGCCTCTGTGGCCTACTCTTTTTCTTCCTAGACTCAATGAAGGAGAGCCTCTGTCACACCTACTATTCTACGTAGCTGAGCAATCTCATCTCCTACTTCTATGATCCCTAATGACAACAGTGTAGTGGACACTGCATGGCTGGAATAAAGAGTATGTTGTACCCCTTTGAGCTCCACCTCGATCCTTTCATACATTGTCTCCTGTTTGGCTTCATTTCACTATAGAATGTCCTCCGAGGTATCTGATACAGTTGTTATGATAAGGTCAATATCATCCACCATAAGTATAGTCTATAACTGAGGTTTATCCGCGTGACTCTTCTTCCACACTGAGGGTTTCTTTGGGGAAACCTTTACTTTATTCGATGTCTCAGCCTCTGTAAGGGGGTCTTTCAGCTGTGTCACTTCACCCTGTTCCTTCTTGTCTTCTACCCCTTCCTTGTCTTGGCTTACTTCATTGTTTCCAGGTGAGTCAGACACAATCTTCTCCGATGCATTGTTTATTTTCTGCACCTCTTCCTTATTCTTCTTCTTCCTCACGCTGCTTGGTCCATCATACTCTTCTCGGGTGACCATGGGACTTCCGATGAGGTCGGGGTCAGAGAGTTCTGTCTGTTCGACTGGTACAAGGAATTTTGTAGGCCATTCCTTGGTTATTTCCTCCATATCTTCCTCAGTCAGTTTGTAATAGTATTGGATCTCTTCCTTGTGTTCATTTCTGCACACAGTGATGTAAATGAAGTGCTTGTCTGCATGAAACTTCACAAGTGGCCTGAACCGATGCAAAGTATTCGGAGTCATTTGGGGGAATGACTCAATGGCTCACGTGAGATGTAGATAATAGGTGTGGAAGAAAATGTTCGACTGCCATTGCTTCGCCATGTCTCTCAAATACCATAGGGTAGTGAACCTCGTGGCCAGTGGTTCAGATGACTCAACTTCCGGGAAGGTCACTCCTTCCGACATCTCCCAAGCAACAAAGGTAACAAGAATAAACAACCAGCTAAAGTGAAACTCGTAGCCCTGGTCTTGCACTTTGCGACAATATTGCTCCAACTGGTTGACAAGTTAGCTCGCCCAGTTCATTTGCATCCCTTGAACGCATTTTCCTGCGAGGTTGACGACGAACCCTGTGACCTACGTTGGTCTATTTTTCCTAACGAGGTTTCCTGCTATCAACTAACAATCTAGGCGCACTTCACCACTTTGGATGGAGGATACCTTGTATCCCCGCTTCCCTTTATGCACATCGTCGTAGGTGTCTTTTATTCGCTATGCCAGGGCGCAATCTGTAGCCTTCCCCGGGTAAAAATTGTGAGGGTCTGGTCCCTGCATGCTCAATCCAGTGATCCAGTGGATCAATGCTGGATATATAGTGATGCATCTATCCAACCACAGGTAACCGCCATGGTAGCATGACAGGAGGCGTTTAACGCACATGTTAACCTCCTGATGTCTGCCAAAGTGTGGTATCTTAATCACATTAAGGATTTTTGATCTTGCGATGTCCATGGTCCATGGCTGGGGGATTATCTTCAACTTCTTCCCCATTGTCTTTGTTAAGTACTTGTGTGGTGCGATAATTCCATAATTATTGCAGTTTCCCAAGTTGAAATCACTGATCTTTAGCATCAAAATCTGTCCCAACTGCAGTCCAATTGCACGTATCCCCTTCGGGAGGTACGTAGTGATTAGTGTATAGTCGAAGTCCCTCGGTACACTGTCATGATTAATCGCGCCATCCAGAGGCGGGATATAGTTGTGCAAGATTGACGGGATTGGCTTTGCATTCACCAAGTCATCGCGATGCTTGCTCCGTTTCTCTGTCACAGTTGGGGATGGCCTAGATTGACATGCAGTCAATGGGGAGGCTTGAAATCCTCTCATTGATGAGGCCTGTGCTCCTGCAGACATGACCTTCTCATCCATAATGTTAATCAAAATCTCTTCAATGGATTTCTCTACTGTGCTAAGGTCTCCCAACATGCACGTTCCTGATCAAATGTCTCAGATAGGTGGACAGATTCTCAAGGTAAACATAACGGGTGGTGAGGTCTCAATAAGCATTGCACGAAAGAAATTAGTTCTTTGTGGGCTTTGATAATTAGAATTTGCAAAAGTTTCCCCGGTAAGACATTCGATGGGTTAAATAGGTAATGTCATAACAGACTCCTCCAACAGGCAGGAAGGCCTCAATCAGTACAATTCCATCAGTTATGGCACGGTCCCAACAGTTCAATGATGAGCTTTCCAACAATAACTGCGTTTCTAGCCATTCTGAAGTGTCGTTCTAACAGTCAGGACACCTCCAACGGTCATATTGCTTCGTCATGGCGAAGTGCTAGTCTACGTTGTTCTACTATTCCGACGAGGTTCAAGTTTTGCAAGCCTTCCTTCTGCGAAGTCCTCTCTAGAACCTCCTGCAATTTCTCTAGCTTTTCTTTCTTCTTACTGAGCTTTCTTTCTTTCTTTCCAGTGATCTGCGTCTCTGGATTCGTCTTTCCATTATTGTTCTTATCTTTTATTAGCATAGTATCTTCGCATTGTTGAGGGTCTTTCACAGGGTTCGAAGGTAATACTTCTTCTCTTACTGTTTCTGGATTAGGTGCTCTTATCTTATGCATGGATAAGTTCTTTAAGCCTTCTTGCATTCTTTCAACTTTGACAGCCAGGTCTCTGGACCTTAGTTGCTTCAACTTGCCCTCCTGTTCTTCTATTAATCACGCTATTCTCCTAGCCATGAAATCCCTTAATTCTTTCTTTTTCTGTTCTATAGCTTCCTCTTCTTATTTCCTTCGGATCTGATCTCTCTCGATCCAAGTCTTTCCTAAAAAAAGTGCAAAAGGAGTGTTGTTCTCAACAAACTTAACAACCTCAAATGTTTCTTCTGTCGATGTTCTATGAGCACTCATAGGTACATGAGTAACTCTTCCACATAGGGTTATCATCTTTCCTTTAAACAAGCCTATTCTTCCCAATGAAGGAATCATAGCAGGCTTTCCTAAAATTTCCCACGTACTTGCTGGCATAATGTTCACCTGTGTTTCTACATCCAATACACAATCTATGTCGAAGTCTCTTATTCTTGTTTCTATGCATTGCTTCTCTTTTAAGATCTCTGGTGAACTGATGCCTCTGTGATCATTCAGTGTTTCTTTCATCTGCAATAATATAGCCTCTAATTCTTTCTGGTTCTCTAGCATATTCTTAGTGTCTTGACCTTCCTTATGGTTTTCTTGTATCATGTTCATCTT
This sequence comes from Picea mariana, assembly GCA_032191745.1. Classification (NCBI taxonomy): domain Eukaryota; kingdom Viridiplantae; phylum Streptophyta; class Pinopsida; order Pinales; family Pinaceae; genus Picea; species Picea mariana. The sequence continues at coordinate 36,933 of JASDQU010372113.1, read as the reverse complement.
CTCAACTTTAGCAATCATTCTAGGGAAATCCAAAACTTCATGTCCAGTAGCTTTACAACAAAGGCAAATAGGACCTCTACCAGGGAATTCCTTAGCAAGATGTCCCGGCCTTCTGCAACTATAACAAAGAGTCAATCCTCTCTTTCTCTTAAACGATCCCCAACCTTTCTTGTACTGCGCACTAGGATCACAGTGATGGACCTGCAAAAAATTCTTTCTAGGATCCTACATCCACTTGTTAGTCCAATTTTTTTTTCTATGCATAGGAATAACATATCTTTCACTATTTCTATCAGATCTATTCATATCATATCTTCTTTCTCATAGCTATGCCCTAGTTTTTAGACTAGGAAAAAATCTATCAAACATACCTAGAGCCATTCTTTCGAAACAAAAATTTCTACTTATCTTACCTTTATAAGAGCACAAAGCTTTAAGATCTTACCTCTTTCTTTAGATCGGGCTCCCTTCTTAGCACAAATATTCACAAGTCAAGTAGAGTACTTCGCACTAGAGAAATGAATCTACGCATAGAGCTTTCTATTTTCTTCAGTTCCCAACAATCATAGTTTCAGGTCCCGACAATGGAATCATTTGTTGGCACAGGGGCAGACCCGGGTTCAACTCTTCAACAACGCACCAACAAAACCCTAACTACCGACCCTTTCAGCAACACCTGTGAAGAAGATGAAGTCTTACCCGAGGTAGAGGAAGGGGGAATGTAGGACTCAAGTGTCTACAACCTAGCTGGGACACAGATCTATGATCACAATACTTAATAGAGCACTCAGAAATTAACGTTTGTTAGTCTTTGACCCTTGTTCACATCGCAGATTCAAACCCTAATTACAGAACAACACAGTATTCAACAAGATCTAAGCATATCTAACCATTTATCACATAGCCTCAAACAAATATAGTATTCATTCATGTTATTAAGCACTAAGCTACTACATCAGATGCATATAACATACATAAAGATTCATCACTAAGCATAAATCACATCAATAACACAAAACAATCACAACATAGGATATACGTGGTTCACCCCCAGCGTGGGGTTACGTCCACCAACTCTTCGTCTTCTTTATTATCTTCGTTCAATCTTCTTACATGCACAGATCCACAAAACCCACTCTGCATAAGACATGAGATCTGCATGCACTTCGCTAGATCCTCCTTCCCTGGGTTTGGCACATCATAGAGCCTTCTTACAATCACTTGCACTTAACTTTGCAAGTTCTCAACACATAGTCTGCATGAAGCCTTCACAATTAATCACACTTAGCAACCTTTACATATCTTGCACAAAGCCAACTTAGATCTGATGTTGATACTTCTTACAATTCCTAGCTACTTATTTATATATTTACAAATGGGGCCTAAGCATGGGTAAACCCATGGGCCGACATCCCATACCCATTACATAATCCCTAAACCCAAAAATCCCATTAAAGGGGGCGAGATCCCTCGATCTCCGCTTTGCCTGGGCGCTCCATTTTCGACCAGCCTATCCAAGTCCCAAAAATGGTCAAACATGACCAAGGTTCTCCAAAACTTGGTCGAGGACCAACAAGTCTCGTTGGATGTTGCTTTCGAATTTTCAAGCAAGCTTGAAAGACAAAAAAGCGTGCTCATTATGGATTCCCAAGGGTAAGGCCAAGAATGATTATTAGCAAAATGAATGAGGCTTCGATATGTAATCATGACAAGACTAATCAAGGAATCCCAAGCCTATAGTCAAAACTGACAGCATGGACACCAAAATGTAGCAAAGGATCTACCTAGGGAATCCATGTAGATGTAGGCTCTACCACATAATTATGACACTTCTAAAGCAACAAAGAAGGTTGTGTGTTGTACTTTGGTGGAGTCAACCCTATGGAAAAGAGAAAAATACAACGAGATGTATAAAGTGGGAAAGAAATCCTAACTTATATGCAAAAGTTGGAAAAAATGACTTTTACTGAGGGATGACGAAAATGTAACCAATCCACAAAATAATCACCAAACCGAAAGGAGAAGAGTACCATAATGACTAATAGATAACTCATAAGTGAATTTGAGTAGCCACCAAGCCAGGAAAAAATGGCAAAGGGGACCAAAAAGGGGGAAAAAGGGCCAAAAAAGTCTATAAATAGAAGTGGACAGCTCATTTTCACCATTGTAAATTGGAAAATAACAAGAAGGTCAAAAAAATCCTTCATCAAAAGAGTCGATTTTGGGAGCTACGGTGGACGAAACACCCTCCTACTTGGACCAAGTAAGTACAAAAAACTTCCTCTTGCATTCCAATTATTTATTTTTAAGTTACTTTTAAGATCGGGATGGGTGTGCCCTTGTAAAAGGGTCGCACCTGCATGTACGTGGGTTGTCCAAGGCCATCCCATGTATGTACTATGACAGAAGAATAAACAACCCATGTGCATACACAATTGTGTAGTGAACAACCCACGTACACCTCCCTTTGTATTGAAAAAAATAAAAATGCAAGAATTAAATCCTCTCCAATTTCAATGTGACAGGATGTATGTTCACTGGAGGGAGGGAGAGCATGAGGAGCTATATATATTGATCGAGGAGGACCTTATGGCTATCACCTCACTGAAATAATGTGGTCTATGGAAGTTCTTCCAGTGTCCATTTATGAGGGTACAAACGAGGTTTCTTAATGCTTTTGTGGAGTATTGGAATCCTGACGCAGAAGCTTTTATGCTGGAGGGTCAATCATTGAACCCGACTACAATGGACATCTACTTTATGACTGGTCTCTCGAGAAGAGGGGAAATAGTCAACTTGAAGACCTTTCCTCCGGGGTCATTCAACATCGAGGACTATATCAACATGTATTTTGAGGCTGGTACTGAGAAAGTGGGTTCTCAAGTGTTGATTCACAAGATTGCCAGCCTCTCTCTATGAGTGATCCTACTTCTGATTGGGAGGATTACTGGATCAACAACACTCCATTAGGCCTCACATTCACATATGCACTATGCAATTCACTATTTGGAGGCAAAAATATTTGACTGGAGTAGCACCGTGCTTGTATGCATGAAGAGACAAATCACAGAGTGTCGTAGGTGTACCAACAAGAACTTCGGGTTTGGTACCATCTTATGCTCCTTCTTCTTCGAGAGGGTGCCTAGTCTCAGTCCTAGAGAGACAGTATGTGTCAACAATGGTGGATTTGTTGAGATCAGTATCCAAGTGGGAGATTGTTGGTTGTTGAGCCTGATTATCTTCCTGATTTAGAGGTCTTTTTTTTCAGCCTTGTTTATACCCCATGAATAATTTACACCATGGAATATTGTACACCCCTCCACATAGAGGAGTGCAAGGGGGGGCTTGCCCCCCCTGTGTGGTCCAGGGGGGATATCACCCTGATTGGGGATCTGAGGGAAAGCGGCCCCTGCCGGTGGTTCAGGGGACAACATTACCCAATGGGGGTACAGGGGAGAAGCCCCTGAAGGAAAAATTGTCTTGTAAATGTTTATTGTAATTTCATTATAAATCTAGAACATTCATTATAAGGTCGTAGATATGATGGTAGAATTTATGTTAGCATTTGTTTCCCTAGAAGGAAACCCTCTTTTATGAGGGAAATGTATTGTGGCTATGTATCATTGCAAATAGTGTATTATGAGTGAGGAGACTGTGAAGAAAAGAAGAGGAACTTACAACGAGTGTGTTGTAGGTTGTATCCCTTCATTTGTTGGATAATACTAAAGGAAGGACCTGGAAATTTCTCTGGTGGACGTAGCCCACACTAGGTGAACCACATATATCTATGCCTCTATTGTATTATGTATCTTCTGTGTTTTATTTCCGCATTTTTTTTTATTTTATTTCTCCGTGATCCTGTTTTTCTAACACAATGAAAGATCTTTTGAATCCTTGAAATTATAGGCATGTGCCTCAATACATTATGAGAAGGACTGTGTGCCTTACCCTTGTTTTATTTTTATTTTTGGTACATGTCATGCCCACATTATGGACATATCTATTTATCCACATATTCTTCTCTATATATAATACAATCATTTGGACATGTGTGATATGATATGTACTCAACACTCAACATTTTCATAAATTTCTTTGCCTCTTCTTGACTATCATGCAATACACTATCACTTGAGAGCACATTATCTTTGAGTAACCTACAATTAGTGGGAAATATAATTGTACATTGTCATTAAGCATGCATAAATCAACCATTTTCTTCCTTCATTATGTGACAATATTCCTTAAAAAATTAGGGGACTTAATGGTTAGTTACCTCAAAAGTGACGAAAAACACACGTCTGACATACCATACAATGAATTCAAGTTTTACAATAGCATTTTTGTCCCTAGTTGGGTATACCTTGACCCTTTTCCAAAGAGAGGGGTGGTGAAAGCAAATTTTAGACTTTGGAAGAAGGTATTGATGGCATCAACATCATCCCCTAGTTCATTTTTTTGGAATGAATTTAACAACATTCTATCCATGGCTTGGGTATCCTGTAAGAAATCATCCATACCAACCTCTATATCATTTCCTTCATCCCCAACATGTGAATAACTAGTGTTACTATAGAGGTTTTGAATTGGTGACTCGTGGCATAGTGGGAATTGAATAGGTGGTTGATTCAACCATGCTTGGTATGCTTCCTTTTTGAGTTGTTCTCATTTGATAGCATTTCTTGATTTGACATTGTAGTGGGGTGCAACAATAGATAGTATGCATGCCATTATTTGTTATAATCTTGATTGTAAGAACATTGAACATTGCATCGATAATATTAGTAAGACAATGAATTTAGTATGTTCTAACATTATACCAAACATTTATTAGAAGCTTGGAAATAAAATTCCCAATAATAAACATGCAACCAACCTCTTTATAAAACAAATGTCAAATTAAGCAAAACATTTACATTGGTTCCATTGAAAATCTAACTATATAATTACTCAATCATATTTTTTTACACCATGAGGGGATGTCTAAAGGTAGAACCAATGCAAGATGTTTTTGACAAGCGGTTAGTGGTCTACAAAATTTATAGTTTATTAACAACTCGTCATCAGGAGAAAAACTACGCATTTCATGCACAACAACAAATATGGATTCTTTTCTTTTCATAAATAGCTAGTTTTCATTAGAGTGTTCCTCAAAGAAACAATTTGCACTAAATAATGATGAGATACAACTATTTATGAACCTTGTAATGTTCCCATGAGTTTGTGAATGACCATCGATATATAACAAGTTTTTCCTATTAAATCTTCCAAAAGAATAATCACTCATGCACATACTATAAATGGAAATTATATGTTTGTATTTACAAATATTCAAGTAACCAGGTTGACTATAAAGAGGACCACAAAATGGAATAAGTTCTACTTATTGATTGGGAGGAATGGATACATGTGAAAGGATAATCAACCCAAGATTCACAACATCTATTTTAGACTTGGAAATCATATAACTATTACCACAATAAGAGAATTTGATTCCAACATCAGTAAAATGCATCGAAGACGACCAAGATCCATACAAAGTTTGGTTGTAACAGGTTTGGTATTTACTTTGCATATGGATAGGAAGAGGGAATTCATCGCTACCTTCCAACAATTGAAGTGACTTTGGTGTCTGCTTGGACATTTTTTCTTTCATCTCATACAACTTTTTGGATATCATAGTAGAGATGTTTTGGGTAGTATCGATATCATACTTTGGCTCACCGAAAATCTCCATTGACTACACAGAAGGAGAAGGAAACTTAGTTTATCTAGCCTCCAACCTTTCAATAAAGGATCATATGGAAGTGTTGCTACGTTTCTTTTCTATATTTACTATTGGATTCTTGACTGTAGTGGAAGGTATTAGACCACCAACTTTGGGTAGTCAATCATTAATATAACGGGACAATGTGACACATCAAGGGTTCTCCTTCAACCCTTTACATTTTGAACAACTGCATGCTACTGGGGTGTCATAAAAGAGATCCAATTCGTAGTGTAATACCATTGACCCAGGATGATTGTTGGAAGATGGCATGCTACAATTGGCAGGGTAAAGTAGTGGTCCATTTTCATCAAGTTGATGTATGTGGTATATTTATATTGATAAGATCTTGCAGTATTTTTGGACTGGTGGAACATCTTGTGCATTTGAACTCGATCTTGAATCGTGATCCTACAAAATTCAATGAACAATTATTCAAATGCACATGCATACATAACATAAATTCAATAAGATAAATGAATTATAATTAAAATGTAGACTTACTACAAATAGTAGGGGAGAACTTGAAGAACTTGTAAAGATATGGAATAAGTCGGAATCTGAAGAATTGGCCATTTGATATTATAACCTTTTTTTCCTGCATTTGAGTGAAAATCATCATCAATACATGAATAAATTCTTAAAAGAAAGTTTGGGAACTATAGAACAATCTAACCTCAAACAAAATTTCAAATGGATTTTAAAAGTTAGCGATGCACTTAATTATTTTTGATGCACCAGTGCGTCTGTATATAAAAAAATGCCCCAATGTGCTAAATTATGAGAGGCACTAAAGAGTGGCCTCCATTTTTTCCTCTGGTTTATGACCTGAGTTAGTCTTTGGTTTATGACCTGAGTCAATCTCTAGTTTATGACATGAGTCAGTCTCTATTTTATGACCTGGTTCAGTCTCCAGTTCTCCTTTGGATTTTGGTGACCTGAGTCAGTCTCTGGTTTGTCATCCTTCTATCTTGTTATGCTTGGAAAAGAAAAATATAGTTTTTTGTTATTTTCATTTCATAATCATATAAAAAGTTAAAAAAAAAGTTGTGTAGTTTCTTAACTGCATTTGCATGTCACTTTGCAAGTTTGTTTGGTTGTAGTAGCTTAGGTTGTTTTTTATAAAAGAAAAGAGTTCTCAACCCAAATTTCCTTCTCATCTTTTTCCTTGAAAGTTTGAGTAGTTGCATTGCAGTTGGAATGAAAGAGCATTCTTGGATAGATTTCACAGTAGGATCTTGGTTTTCATTTTGAAAATTTTGCACTTTGAAAGTTAAAAGAGACAAATATTCAATTGTAGGACGCAGTTTTGTTTCATTTACTTTTAAAGAAATTTTTTCTAAAATCTCATTTAACTCTTCTCTTTCATCTCTCAAAGAACACCACGAGTTTCACTACCATACCCCTGAGTAATCACGCCACTAAAATCAACGCTTAATATTAAAATCAATTAGACTTTTTTGTTTATAGGGTACACCAATTAGACTAGGCTTTAGGGCCTTGAATTGGGTGTCGAGAAGAAACTCTTCAAGTCCACTTAAATAAACTTAAGAGTTTGAGATAGGGAGTGTTAAAATCTAGTGTTGTAAAAGTTAGTCGGGACCCCCCTCTAACACAAGGGATAAACACAAGGTCGTGTGAGGAAAGGTAGAGGAGATAGTCTCTCCAAAGATGGACCAAGTGTAATGGGGATCATATTTGAGGATCATTATTGGGATTTGTTGACTGCATTTGAATAGAGAGATTCATGAACCTAGAATTCATTCAGGATCCTCAGTTGTCTTCTGGACCATTTTCCTTTGGTAC
>JASDQU010372113.1:8464-29310 GCA_032191745.1 Picea mariana | reverse complement strand
TACTCGTTACATAAGCCTTAAACCCAAAATTATCGTAAAAGGGGGTGATATCCCTCGATCTCCGCTTCGCCTGGGCACTCCATTTTCGACCAGGTTGTCCAAGTCCCAAAAATGGTCAAACACGACCAAGGTTCTCCAAAACTTGGTCAAGGACCAACAAGTCTCGTTGGATGTTTCTTTCGAATTTTAAAGCGAGATTGAAAGACAACAAAGTGTGTTCATTAGGGAGTCCCGAGGGTAAGGCCAAGAATGATTATTAGCAAAACGAATGAGGCTTAGATATGTAATCATGACAAGACTAATCAAGGAATACCAAGCCTATAGTCAAAACTGACAGCATGGACACCAAAATGCAGCAAAGGATCTACATAGGGAATCCATGTAGAGGTAGGCTCTACCACATAATTATGACACTTCTAAAGCAACAAAGAAGGTTGTGTGTCGCACTTTGGTGGATTCAATCCTATGGAAAAGCGAAAAAGACAACGAGATGTATAAAGTGGGAAAGAAATCCTAACTTATATGCAAAAGTTGGAAAAAATGACTTTTACTGAGGGATGAAGAAAATGTAACCAATCCCAAAATTAGTCACCAAAACGAAGGGACAAAAGTACCAGAATGACTAATAGATAACTCATAAGAAAATTTGAGTAGCCACCAAGCCAAGAAAACATGGCAAAGGGGACCAAAAAGGGGAAAAAAGGGCCAAAAAAGTCTATAAATAGAAGTGGACAACTAATTTTCACCATTGCAAATTGGAAAATAACAAAAAGGTCAAAAAAATCCTTCATTAAAAGAGTTGATTTCGGGAGCTACAGTGGACGAAACACCCTCCTACTTGGACCAAGTAAGTACACAAAACTTCCTCTTGTATTCCAATTATTTATTTTTAAGTTAATTTTAAGATTGGGATGTGCGTGCCCTTGTAAAAGGGTCACGCTTGCATATACGCAGGTTGTCCAAGGCCATCCCACATATTTACTACAACAGAAGAATAAACAACCCATGTGCATACATGATTATGTAGTGAACAACCCACATACAACTCCCTTTGTATTGAAAAAAATAAAAAATGCAAGCATTAAATCCTCTCCAATTTCAATGTGACAGGATGTAAGTTCACTGGAGGGAAAGAGAGCATGGGGAGATATATATCTTGGTCAAGGAGAACCTTATGGCTATCGCCTCACTAAAATAATGTGGTCTATGGAAGTTCTTCTAGTGTCCATTTATGAGGGAACAAACAAGGTTTCTTAATGCTCTTGTGGAGTATTGGAATCCTGACGCAGAAGCTTTTATGCTGGAGGGTCAATCATTGAACCCGACTACAATGAACATCTACTTTATGACTAGTCTCTCGAGAAGAGGGGAACTAGTCAACTTGAGGACCTTTCCCCCGAGGCCATTCAACATCGAGAACTATATCAACATGTATTTTGAGGCTGGTACTAAGAAAGTGGGTTCTCAAGTGTCGATTCACAAGATCACCAGGCTCTCTCTATGAGTGATCCCACTTCTGATTGGGAGGATTACTGGATCAACAACACTCCATCAAGTCTCACATGCACATATGCACTATGCAGTTCACTGTTTCGAGGCAACAATATTTGACTGGAGTACCACCGTGCTTATATGCATGAAGAGACAACTCACAGAGTGTCATAGGCATACCAACAAGAACTTTGGGTTTGGTACCATCTTATGCTCCTTCTTCTTTGAGAGGGTGCCTAGTCTCAGTCCTAGAGAGACAGTATGTGTCAACAATGGTGGAGTTGTTGAGATCAGTCTCCAAGTGGGAGATTGTTGGTTGTTGAGCCTAATTATCTTCCTGATTCAGAGGTCTTCTTTTTCATCCTTGTTTATACCCCATGAATAATTTACACCATGGAATATTGTACACCCCTCCATGTGGAGGAGTGAAAGGGGGGGATTGCCCCCCCTGTGGGGTCCAGGGGGGATATCACCCCGGCTGGGGGGTCCAAGGGCAAGCAGGCCCCTGACGGTGGTTCAAGGGACAACATTCCCCAATGGGGGTTCAGGGGAGAAGCCCCTGAAGGAAAAATTGTCTTGTAAATGTATATTGTAATTTCATTATAAATCTAGAACGTTCATTATAAGGTTGCAGATATGAGGGTAGAATTTATGTTAGCGTTTTTTTCCCTAGAAGGAAACCCTCTTTTATGAGGGAAATGTATTGTGGCTATGTATCATTGCGAATATTGTATTATGAGTGAGGAGACTGTGAAGAAAAGAAGAGGAACTTACAATGAGTGTGTTGTAGGTTGTATCCCTTCATTTGTTGGATAATACTAAAGGAAGGACCTAAAAATTTCTCTGGTGGACGTATCCCACACTAGGTGAATCACATATATCTATGCCTCTATTGTATTATGTATCTTCTATGTTTTATTTCCGCATTTTATTTTATTTTATTTCACTGCGATCCTGTTTTTCTAACACAACGAAAGATCTTTTGAATCCTTGAAATTATAAGCATGTGCCTCAATTGAGAAGGACTATGTGCCTTACCATTGTTTTTTATTTTTATTTTTGGTACATGTCATGCCCACATTATGGACATATCTATTTATCCACATATTCTTCTCTATATATAATACAATCATTTGGACATGTGTGATATGATATGTACTCAACACTCAACATTTTCATAATTTTCTTTGCCTCTTCTTGACTATCATGCAATACACTATCACTCGAGAGCACATTATCTTTGAGTAACCTACAATTAGTGGGAAATATAATTGTACATTGTCATTAAGCATGCATAAATCAACCATTTTATTCCTTCATTGTGTGACAATATTCCTTAAACAATTAGGGGACTTAATGGTTAGTTACCTCAAAAGTGACGAAAAACACACGTCTGACATACCATACAATGATTTCAAGTTTTACAATATCATTTTTGTCCCTAGTTGGGTATACCTTGACCCTTTTCCAAAGAGAGGGGTGGTGGAAGCAAATTTTAGACTTTGGAAGAAGGTATCAATGACATCAACATCATCCCCTAGTTCATTTTTTTGGAATGAATGTAACAACATTCTATCCATGGCTTGGGTATCTTGTAAGAACTCATCCATACCAACCTCTATATCATTTCCTTCATCCCCAACATGTGAATAACTAGTGTTACTATAGAGGTTTTGAATTGGTGACTCGTGACATAGTGGGAATTGAATAGGTGGTTGATACAACCATGCTTGGTATGCTTCCTTTCTAAGTTGTTCTCGTTTGATAGCATTTCTTGATTTGACATTGTAGTGGGGTGCAACAATAGATAGTATACATGCCATTATTTGTTATAATATTGATTGCAAGAACATTGAACATTGCATCGATAATATTAGTAAGACAATGAATTTAGTATGTTCTAACATTATACCAAACATTTATTAGAAGCTTGGAAAAAAAAATTCCCAATAATAAACATGCAACCAACCTCTTTATAAAACAAATGTCAAATTAAGCAAAACAATTATATTAGTTCCATTGAAAATCTAACTATATAATTACTCAATCATATTTTTTTACACCATGAGGGGATGTCTAAAGGTAGAACCAATGCAAGATGTTTTTGACAAGCGGTTAGTGGTCTACAAAATTTATAGTTTATTAACAACTCATCATAAGGAGAAAAACTACACATTTCAGGCACAACAACAAATATGGATTCTTTTCTTTTCATAAATAGCTATTTTTCATTAGAGTGTTCCTCAAAGAAACAATTTGCACTAAATAATGATGAGATACAACTATTTATGAACCATGCAATGTTCCCATGAGTTTGTGAATGACCATTGATATATAACAAGTTTTTCCTATTAAATCTTCCAAAAGAATAATCATTCATGCACATACTATAAATGGAAATTATATGTTTGTATTTAGAAATATTCTAGTAACCAAGTTGACTATAAAGAGGACCACAAAATGGAATAAGTTCTACTTATTGATTGGGAGGAACGTATACATGTGAAAGGATAATCAACCCAAGATTCACAACATCTATTTTAGAATTGGAAATCATATAACCATTACCACAAAAAGAGAATTTGATTCCAACATTAGGCAAATGCATCGAAGACGACCAAGATCCATACAAAGTTTGGTTGTAACAGGTTTGGTATTTACTTTGCATATGGATAGGAAGAGAGAATTCATCGCTACCTTCCAAGAATTGAAGTGACTTTGGTGTGTTCTTGGACATATTTTCTCTCATCTCGTACAACTTTTTGGATATCATAGTAGAGATGTTTTGGGTGGTATCGATATCATACTTTGGCTCACCGAAAATCTCCATTGACTACACAGAAGGAGAAGGAAACTTAGTTTATCTAGACTCCAACCTTTCAAAAAAGGATCATATGGAAGTGTTGCTACATTTCTTTTCTATATTTCCTATTGGATTCTTGACCGTAGTGGAAGGTATTAGGCCACCAACTTTGGGTAGTCAATCATTAATATAATGGGACAATGTGACACATCAAGGGTTCTCCTTCAACCCTTTACATTTTGAACAACCGCATGCTACTCGATGTCATAAAAGAGATCCAATTCGTAGTGTAATACCATTGACGCAAGATGATTGTTGGAAGATGGCATGCTACAATTGGCAGGGTAAAGAAATGGTCCATTTTCATCAAGCTAATGTATGTGGTATATTTATATTGATAATATCTTGCATTATTTTTGGACTGGTGGAACATCTTGTGCATTCGAACTCGATCTTGAATCGTGATCCTATAAAATTCAATGAACAATTATTCAAATGCACATGCATACATAACATAAATTCAATCAGATAAATGAATTATAAATCAAATGTAGACTTACTACAAATAGCAGGGGAGAACTTGAAGAACCTGTAAAGATATGGAATAAGTCAAAATCTGAAGAATTGGCCATTTGATATTATAACCTTTTTTTCCTGCATTTGAGCCAAAACCATCATCAATACATGAATAAACTCTTAAAATAAAGTTTGGGAACCATAGAACAATCTAATCTCAAACAAAATTTCAAATGGATTTTAAAAGTTAGCGATGCACTTAATTATTTTTGATGCACCAGTGCGTCTGTATATAAAAAAATGCCCCAATGTGCTAAATTATGAGAGGCACTAAAGAGTGGCCTCCATTTTTCTCTCTGGTTTGTGATCTGAGTTAGTCTTTGGTTTATGACCTGAGTCAATCTCTAGTTTATGACATGAGTCAGTCTCTATTTTATGACCTGTTTTAGTCTCTGGTTCTCCTTTGGATTCTGGTGACCTGAGTCAGTCTCTGGTTTGTCATCTTTCTATCTTGTTATTCTTGGAAAAGAAAAAATATAGTTTTTTATCATTTTCATTTCATAATAATATAAAAAGTTTTAAAAAAAGTTGTGTAGTTTCTTAACTGCATTTGCATGTCACTTTGCAAGTTTGTTTGGTTGTAGTAGCTTAGGTTGTTTTTTATAAAAGAAAAGAGTTCTCAACCCAAATTTCCTTCTCATCTTCTTCCTTGAAAGTTTGAGTAGTTGCATTGTATTTGGAATGAAAGAGCATTCTTGGATAGATTTCATAGTAGGATCTTGGTTTTCATTTTGAAAATTCCGCACTTTGAAAGTTAAAAGAGACAAATATTCAATTGTAGGATGTAGTTTTGTTTCATTTACTTTTAAAGAACAATTTTCTAAAATATCATTTAACTCTTCTCTTTCATCTCTCAAATGACACCATGAGTTTCACTACCATACCCTTGAGTAATCACGCCACTAAAATCAACACTTAATGTTAAAATCAATTAGACTTTTTTGTTTATAGGGTACACCAATTAGACTAGGCTTTAGGGCCTTGAATTGGGTGTCGAGAGGAAACTCTTCGATTCCACTTAAATAAACTTAAGAGACTAATATAGGGAGTGTAAACGTCTAGTGTTGTAAAAGTTAGTCGCGACCCCCCTCTAACACAGGGGCTAAACACAAGGTCATGTGAGGAAAGGTAGAGGAGATAGTCTCTCCAAAGATGGACCAAACGTAGTGGGGATCATATTTGAGGGTCATTATTGGGATTTGTTGACCGCATTTGAATAGAGAGATTTGTGAACCTAGAATTCATTCAAGATCCTCAATTGTCTTCTGGACCATTTTCCTTTGGTACCCTTGAAAGGCTTCAGACATAGCTATCTTGATCATATGATCAACTCGACTGTCGATTGTATCTGCCTGGTGATTGACTATGATCTGGAAACCTAGTTACCTTTTATAGGGACTCACACATGTGACTGTGGGGGTATATCAGGATACCTAGGGAAAACATCAGATCATCCTTTGCAAAGTATACCCTAAGGGTGTTTTTGTGTTCGATTTACACTTTCACCAATAAGTTTCTCTAGTGTTGATTAGCATAACTTTTCTTCCTACCACTCTATTGATTGCTTGATTTACCTTTAGGGAATTTGTAGTGTGTGCTCTATGCTTCTCCCTAGCTTTACCTTATAATATCGGTTGATCATTTCACAAAGTGGAAGATCAAAAACTCCATCATTCGTGTAGGCTCTAGGGCCTTCCATCGATAAATTTGGAGCCACTGCCACCACTGATGAGGCAAAGGTTAGATCAAAGAGGTTATTTTGAAGGTATCGTACCATAGGAAATTGTGAACAATCCTATTCCTAGAGAATAATTTCTTGCACCAGAGGAGACTAACATTTCCGACCTCAAATTTGAAGGAGTTAGGCCCACAAACCATTCGATCTCTGATCTTTTAGTTACAATTATTGTTCAGGTAGTCCCTCCCAAGGTGACTTCTCCTGATCATCATCTCATTAGGAGACTAGCTATGGAAGTGAGTAAAGCTACTTCTACTAGGAGTCCTCATACTCCCATCCTGATCGTGGGTGGAGGGGGCGTCGTACCTCCTCCCCCACCTTCACCTACAAGGAATACTTCTAGTCAAACACCTACCACTTCTGGTAGTGGCACAATCTATCTCATGACTTCGACCATTGTTCATACTTCTACAGTAACAAATACATCTGGTGCTCCTTTCACATATTGGATTTCAAGTTTTGATACAAGATCGAATTTAACCTACTCTACTTTAAAATCTATTGGTTTAGGGGCAGGAAGTTCTAATTCTCCCTTGTAAGGATCCCTTGGGGGTACTTCCGCTCTATACAATCTAGTCCCTTATGGTGGGGGTCATATCCCTCCTTCTTCCCATTTGCTCGGAGGTTCTTTTCAACAACCATCTAGACACAGTTCCAGTTCTACTTTGTTTAGTGGAGGGAGTCAAGGTCCTTAGTCATTTATGACTCTGGTTGGGTCTATGGCTTTCTCATTATTTAGTACTTTTGGAAATAATGCTTTCTCACTATCCACATTTTCATTAGGGGGAAACCACTTTCTCAATCAACCTAACCCCATGAAGGCTTTGTTCCTTCACATGGAGTGATGACATGAGACTTATGCTCTCAAGGCCTTGGAAATCCCTGGTAGTGTTATGTACCTTTACAAGGGATGTCGATCAGGGGAAACCACTCCCACGCTCAGTGGAACCTTGGGTAAGGATCAGTTCCTATGCTAGGAAGATCAAATGGGGGAAACCCCAACCGAGATTTTTGGAATACCATGCAGGGAGCAATCCATACCCAAGGTATGTCATCAAATTATTCGAATATTTCGATGATGCAAAATAGCGCACAAACCCCTTATACTAGCCAAGGAAACCTTGTTTTTTACTAGAACCCTGGTCAACACACAAGCTTTTCCTGGCAACCTGGTGCCAGCCAAAATCCAGGTTCATATTTTCCTTTAAATTCGCCACAACCTAGGTTACCCTTTCTATAAACTATTCATCTTCCATACTTGTCAAGGTTCTTAAATTATCCTATTTTCCATGATCCACATTAGCCTCCTATGCTACTAAGTTTCCCTCATACATACCAAAATTTGAAGGCAAACCTAGTGAAGATCTGGGCAATCATGTTACAACTTTTCACTTGTAGTGCTCCTCCAACTTGTTGAATGATGACTATAAAAAGTTGCAATTGCTTCAATGTACTCTCATAGGGGGTGCTGCAAAGTGGTATATTGAGCTCGATGGATTCAAGTATGCTTACTTTAATGATCTGGAAATTGTTTTCTTAAACCATTTTCAACTATCGGTGAGATACAATGTCAGCACAGAGGTGCTAGCTAAATTTGAATAGACTAATGCCATCCATATCTATGACCATATCTGATAATGGAATCATCGAAAGAGCTTGATCAAAGTAAAGTTACATCCTACATTTTTTCTCGAGTGGTTCCTTAAGTCTTTAGTGCCTTGTGTCTCCAAAGATGTCGCAACTTATGGAGTGTTTTATGAGGAAGAGGCTATAATGAGGGCTCAAAAATTGTAATTGATTTATTGTCAATTCAGAATGTTGTACAATATTATTCCTGATGCACCTCAATCAACCTTTGACTTGACCAAACCGATGTCTAGGCCTCATGTCGATGGTCTAATAGGCTCAACACAAAGAAATCCCACAGATTAATTGTCCAACCAAATGAAAAAGTTGTCGCTACAATAGACTGTGGCCTACCAACATTATAGTACAGATACCCCCACCACCCACACGTCAGAATTACACGGTATGTAGATGACGAACCCCAAGGAAAACCAACAATCCAAGGGGAAAATAAAGGGCAAAGGAAAGAAGGGTAATGGGGATAAAAAGGCTACAAGAAATGTGGGTGAGGGAAAAAACAAGAAGAAAAAGCTTAATTTTCCATGTAAGCTTTGCACGGACAATCACTTGACTCATCAATTCCCTTGACATGAAGAATCCCATAAGATTTTGGAACAATAGTAGATTTTTTTTTAACTAACCCTTTCCATTAAGGGAAGAATATGACATATGATTCCTCATCCAAAACTGTGATTGGGGGAAATTAGGGTGCCCCCATCTTAATTCTAATAATGGATCCGCAAATGTATACATGATGATATCAGATGCTCATATTCAAGCCAGGGATCATGATTAAGGAATGCATGAATCTGATGAGAACGGGAAAGAATCTTCCAACCCATCGCCTCCTCTTCATATTGAGAAGACCATGGGAGAAACAATGACTCACATTCCTAAAATTTTGTTTAAGAAAGATTCTCATAATCCAAATGCAAGGGTTGCCCAAAATTGTTCTGTAGTTGAAGATATTGTGCAAACCCCTTGTGCAATTTCTTCTCTGGAGGTTCTCCAGAGTTTCCCCTCATAGAGAAAAGCGTTATTTTCTTCTTTGGGTGTTTCTAAGCTAGCTAAATTGGGAGATATCATTTTTTACCCTTCCAATCAAAAACCTTGTTTTCCTTAGCATGTCGCCTTCTAGATAGTAGTGGTTTATGCCACAAAATTGTTGACACATAATATTTTCCAAACAGTGGTAGATGAGGGTGTGTTAACATGCGTTATTTCCTTGGCATGTTGGAAGGCTATTGGTCAACCCAAGTTGTCTCTGTCTCCTACATTTTTAATTGTGTTTGACGATTGTTCATTTCAATCGCATGAAATAATCCGCTCCTTCCCCATTCTGTTGGAGGGAAAAACTACGTGTGTCGAGGTTGAAGTAGTCGACACGCCTCTTGAATAAAATATTTTGTTGGGACAAAGTTGGGCTTATGCAATGACAACGATTATATCCTTTGTTTTTCATGTACTATGTTTTCCTCATGAAGGTAGGATAGTAATAATTGATTAGTTATCCTTCTCTCATGCTGACCCTTCATCGAGGGCATCCATGGTCACGATGATTGATAACCCGCATCAAGGTACCTTCAACTTAGGTGTTGAACTATTTCCATATTTGATGGGTACTTTTTATTTTCCTCCACCTTCGAATGATGTCAAGTTTATTTCAGTTGTCCCTGATCAACCTAAGGCTGCGATCTTCCAAGTAGCTTCATTTTGAATGACTTATTTTAATGATCCATGTACTTTACCTTCCCCATTGGCTTTGATGGAATTGGTAGGGAATCCTGACATGGCTATGCCCCTATCCACAAATGAGATCACATACAGTATTGTTCAGCAAACCTCATCCAACTCTTATCCAAATCCCCTTCAAGAGCCATATCCTGTTCTAGAGCCTATTTGGGCTCAAGAGTCTCTTACTTATCATGGTCTATTGGACTTGGTCTTTCCCTCCGACGAGGCTATTTTAGAGGAAATGAAGGGTCTGAATAGACCTTGGGATGATATTCATCATAGATCATACTTTTTACCTGAGCGTAGAAGAGTGGAAGTAGGAGAGTTTACCACGACCATGAATGGATATGTCTCTTGTTCTGTTAACCCCTTGGAAACATACAGAGTATATGTTGAGGGAGACATGGTGAGTATAGCTAAGACGATTCCAATTGACATCTCCAAAACCCTTGGTTTCATTGAAAATGTCTTCATCGAAGAATATTGTCCCCCCAAGGAGATTTAGGTGTACACTAATTTATTTAAAGAATTTCATGAAGTTTTTTCCTGGTCTTATGAGGAAATGCCAGGCATTGACCCTCATATATTCAAACACGAGATTGACTTATCCCTATGATAATATTTTTCGGAAGAAGATTCACTCGGTCAACCCTCGCAAGGAAGCGAATATAAAAGTTGAGGTAGAGAAATTGATTAAGGTTGGTTTCATCTACCCAGTTCAATTGATGAAATGGGTGTCAAACCCTATTCCTTTCAACAAAAAACAAGGTACGATTCGTGTGGGCATGGATTTTTGAGATCTAAACAAATCATGCCCAAAATATAAATTTCCTACCCCATTCATTCATCATATTATCGATGAATGTGTGGGATGTGAATTTTTTTCTTTTATGGATGGTTTCTCAGGGTACAATCAGATTCAAATCAAGTATGAGGATCAACATAAGATTACTTTCATATGTCCTTGGGGTATGTTTGCATATAATAAAATTCCATTTGGCCTCAAAAATGTTGGAGCTAATTTCCAGCAGTCCATGTCGTTCACCTTCCATGACCTCAAACATGTATTCGAGGCATATATTGATGATATTGCATCACATTCTCACAAGAGATTTGATCATCCCGCTCACCTTTGATTTATTTTTTAGAGGTGTCACTACTACTGGATTCGCCTAAATACGAACAAGTGTAGTTTTTGTGTTATGTCGTGATGTTTATTAATATTTATCGTGTCCACAAAAGGGATCATGGTAGATCTTCTTAAGTTTGAGGAAATAGTTCAATTGCCCCCCCCCCCACACAGTTCCCCAACTTTAGAGTCTCTAGGGGGAAGCTAATTTTTTATGACGATTTATTGCTAACTATGTCGAAATAACTAAAGGGTTTATGCATCTTTTGAAAAAATGGGTCCCATTCTTCAGGGATGAAGCGTTGAAGAGAGCCCTGACGTTTTTCCCTCTACTCAACCCTCCTGATTATGGAAAATATTTCTTGTTATACTTGGCTGCAGTAGAGTCCACCATCGATATGGTATTTGTTTAGGGGGGATTACATGCTCCATAAACACGTTATCTACTACTTCATTCAAGGCTTATTCGAACCAGAACTCAACTACATTCATGTTGAGAAACTATCTTTGGAAAATGTCCATGTTGTCCAAAGTTTGTATCATTATATTCTACTCTATAAGACCACCATCATAGACATCGTTAATCCTTTTCAATATGTGTTGACACAACGATTCATCAGTGGGAAGATTATTCGATGGATAGTCATTCTTCAGGAATTTGATTTTCACTTTGCTTCGACGAAGTCTAAGAAGTATTTAGTCTTTGTCGAGTTAATTTTAGAACTTTCGATTGAGAGTGGAAGTAATTTTCTTGAAGAGTCGTTGATCAATGAGGATCTCTTCCTTATTGCATATTATGACCCTTGGTATGGAGGTATACTTGTGTATATTCAGAATTTGAAGTGCCCTTCCTATTCTTCTCATGATGAGTGTCGACAGATATGCCATCAAGCATGAAATTATCTTATCATAGATGATACTTTGTATCGTCGAGGAGTTGATTGCGTTCTCCATCATTGTTTGACTCATGAGGAGGTAGAGCTTGTGTTAAATGACTTCCACACTGGAGCATGTGGTGGTCACTTGTCTGGGTTGGAAACAACCCAAAAAATCCTTCGTGTTGGTTACTTTTGACCCTCATTAATCAAATATTGTATAGAAGTGGTTAAGAAGTGTCATCCATGTCAGATCTTCTCTCGGAATATGGGCACACCCTACTCCTATGTTTCATGTTATCGTTGTTGGTCCCTTCACTAAGTGGGGAAATTATTTCACTACATGCCATCCTACTTCTGCTAGTGGGAATTGTTATATCATTGTGGCAGTATACTACTTCACCAAGTGGGTTGAAGCCATGCCAACATTTAGTAATGATGGGGAAACGATGACACTTTTCATTTTCAACCAAATTTTCACTAGGTTCAGTATACCGAAAGAGATTGTCACAGACCATGGTAGTCACTCCCAAATCAATATGATGATTGAGTTAACATAAAATCTATGGTTTAAGAAAGAACATTCATCACCCTATTATCCACAAGTGAACAATCAAGTGGAGGCTATCAATAAGTCTCTTAAAACTATTCTCCAACGAACAATCAATTTGTCCAAGTTGAATTGGAATTTTATGTTATATTCAACACTTTGGGTATATCAAACATCCGTTAAGATTGCTACAGGTTTCTCTCCTTTGCAACTTGTTTATGGGTTGGAGGAATTCTTTCCTATAGAGTGTCAGATTCCTTCTCTCAAGTTGACATTGGAACTACTTCCCAACACATTTTCGCTTGAAGAGCATCTTATCTATCTCGAGCAGCTCGATGAACAATGCTGGGATGGAGCCTTGGCTAACAAGGCTCATAAACAACGTGTCGAGTGTCAATATGATTTGTCGGTCCTCCCTAGAGTTTTCTCTGAAGGTGATATTGTCTTGGTTTATGATCAAGATAAATATCCCTTGGGGGAAGGAAAATTTAAATCCATGTGGTTCAGACCGTTTATTATTAAGAAAGTTTTGGAAAAAGGCACTTATGAATTGGTTGACTTTGAAGGTAATGCCTTGCCTGAGCCCAGAAATGGGCTTTATATTAAGAAGTATTATTCTTAGGTTGGTCACCTGAGTGTGACTTCTTGTAAATAGCGTATATGTTTATATATTAATTTTAGTATTTTTTTTTTATGGACATGTATTTTATTGTGTTTTTGTATTGTGGCAGATGTCAAGTGAATCTTAGGTTTATGTTGGGTTCGCGGATAGTTCTAGCCGAGACACTCGAAGGCTTGCTTCCACATCTTGGGTGATATTCACACCGATTGGTCAGTTGGTATCTTCTGGAGGTGTTTGTCTAGGAGAAGCAACCAATAATGCTCTCAAGTACAATGTTGTAATAGAATTACTATGTTATGCATTGTCACATGGTATTTTTCACCTTCGAGTTCATCCAAATGCTCAACTAGTAGTGTCAGAGTTAAATGGAGTGTACCGCATCCACGATCCCACCCTTCACCGACGATTCCTTAGGGTATGTCTCTCAGAACATTATTTTGATTATATTACATATATTCATGTTCCTAGGAGATCTAATCAATTAACTAATACATTGGAAAATCATGTTTTAGATTGGCATGTTTCACACACATAAATATAAAAAAAGACACATACACACACATGTAAATATATTTGTAAAAAATATATTTAATCCATAAGACAAAAAGATATGTATATATATAACGTATCCAAAAAATGATGTCACGGTAAAAAATGTGGGCCATACGCCTCAAAAGTGTCAATAATACATCGTCGGGCTTAAGCCCTCAATACATAGAGAGATACAAAAATGGGTGCTCTAGCACGCATGATGTTCAGTACTTGTCTAATCTCTAGGCCTATTTTCCCTACTATAATGTACTATGACATTGTCCAAATGCCAGAATAATTGGACCCATGCCCTGGGTACTTCCATGATGTGAGGCTGCATAGATGGAAGTAGATCCTTGATATTTTCCATCAGCACACTCGGAGTGAGGGACGTCAAGTTCCTCTCTATCCACCTCAATACTCTCTCGACCTCTGACGACGATGGACCTACTACTACTATGGCTCCTCCTGGATGTGCCTTCTCTCATAGATGACACCTAGTCTAAGGGAGGTCTGTTGGCCGCATTGGTCCCACATCTATACATATTATAATTTTTTAGTTAGTACCGTGACATTAAAAAATTGTTTTTTCTTTCTCGTAAATAAAATTAAAATTAAAAAATGTATATGATTACATACCTATCTCACCTCGGGTTGTGACAGGGGGCATAGGCATATCAAGGTCTCTCAGGAAATTGATCCCTTCATAAGGATAATCCTTTATGGTCGATATCTATCGTTTCTACCAATAGAAAAAAATCGTCATCATATGACTCTCATACTCCCTCTGCTCCCTGGAGGGGCATCAAAGAAACCCATCCACACAATGATGAATAGGTGGGTATGTTCCCTCATATGCTCTCCTTCAAGCTTAGGCTCAACACACTTTCAAAAAAGAATGCACAAAGCATTGTCCCAAATCCAAAGTTCTTCTTCTTTCTCAATTTACACTATGTTAGCTATATTTTCATATAGCTGAGCATCATCATGCTCAAATCAAAGATCACCGGTTGCAGACACTACACTGCACAATGCATCTAACCACAAGAATCCTAATGTAAAGTACTGGAACCAATAATCCTCCCAATAAAGTAAAACATTGATCGTAAGCCAAGGTTCTCTATCTTCTGAATGGGGACTTGAGATGCCATCTTCTCCATGTTGGCCTCACAATACATATCAATGTAATGGGCTATGTGATATGGCCCTGGAGGGAAGGTTTTAAAGTTTATGGAATCACCTCTCCTAGAGAGACTGGTCGAGAAGTAAATGTCTTCGGTGGTGACTATCAAGGATTGGTCTTCTAACATAAAGGCCTCTATTTTAGGGTTCCAATACTCAACAAGGTGATTCAATAGTCTCAGTTGGGCCCTAATGAATGGACAACTAAATTTTTTCCTAAACCCACATTATTTTAATATGGCCAGAGCTGCAGGGTCCTCTTTGACCATTTGATCCACTTCCCCATCCTCTCTCTCTCCAATGCACGTACATCCTGAATCATGTAAATTTTTGGGATTTATGCCTTTATTTTCTCTGTTTTAAGAGCATGTACGCACCCTATTTTGAAGACATTCATGGATGTGTGTGTGCTGATTTTAACTTAGCATGCATACATCTATGCGTTGAGCATGGACAACGCATGTACATGCACAGTCGCCATAAATTTTAGAGTGTGTGGCCTCCAATTTTCTCTAGAAACCATGAAAAATGAATGAATTTACAAGAGAAAGAGAAGAGTACTTACCTGGTCCAAGATCAAGTTGATTCTGTCCACCATAGCTCTCCGAATGTGCAATTGAAGGAAGATGTTTTTTTCTATTCTTTGGTTTTGTCAAACAACATTGGTGAAAATGACCCCTTTCACCTCTATTTATAATGTTTTTGACCCCGTGGTGACCTATTTTTTACCCTTTTTCTTCCCTATGGTTTATTCGATGGATGTTTTGATTCATTTTTGGAGTTTTTTGGTTGTCTACAATACTTATGGGCTTCAGATTCAATATTTTTAATGCATGGGTAGTACTTATATCATCCTATGACAAAGTTACATTTTTTCCATTTTCATATAGGGTAGGCCTTTACCGCCTTACATATTTCATTTTATTGACTATTTCCACTTTGCCATAGGGTCTATCCCATCGAAGTGTGACACAGAACCTTCTATGCTTCTTTAGAAGTGTCGTAATTAGGTGGTAGAGCCTTCCTCTCCATGGATTCCCTAGATATCTCCTTGCCTTACATTATGGAATCCATGTTGTGAGTCTTCTGTAGGATTGGGAGTCCTTTAAGTCCCACCACGACTTTGTGTTGAAGCCTCATCCTTCTTATTTATATTTTTCTAGCCTAATACCGAAGGGACTCCCTAATATCATGGTTTTTCATCTTTCAATCTCACTTAAACTATGAAAGCGACATCTAATGAGAATTTATTTATCATTTTTGGCCTTGTTTAGATTACATAAGAAAAGGATCCCCCCTGGAGTGTTCTTTAAGCTCTCTTCAGACTCTCTAAAATTGAAAATATTGTCGAGAGATCTTGTTTCCCTTCACGCTCGTCAAAGTGAAATTCAAAGGCACATTTGTCTGGAAATAGTTTACCCATTGTTCGGTCTAGATGGATATTTTTACGAAAAAGGTATGAATTAGGATCTATGGTTCACTAAGAGAGTATTCTCAGGTGTAATTTTAACCCTTTTTCAGGCCCGAGGGACAAAATTTTTAAAAAAGGGCCATTCTCCCTGGTTTTGGTTTATCACTTTTTCGGGACTTGGAGATTATTTATGAAAAAGGAAACCCCTTGAAGTCTTATTTAATCCCTTTTCAGACTCCCTAAACAAGAAAATATCATTGAGTGACCTTGTTTCTTTCACACTCGTTAATTTCTCCGGAAGGAACATCTATTTGGTGTAAGTTTAACCCTTTCTCCGACCAATAGATTACCCAGAAAAAAAGTATGCCTCGGGAGACATGTCTCAATGAGAGAGTTCTCATAAGTTATATTTTTTACTTTTTTGGATCAGAGGACTAAATTACGAAAAAGGATGAGGGAGTCCATAGTTAATCTCTTTTCAAATTCCTTAAAATTGAAAATATAGCTAAGTGATTTTGTCTCTTTCACACTCGTTAAAATGGTTTTGAAGAGACATCCTTTCGATATAAGTTTAACCCTTTTTCAGACAGACTGGACTATGTACAAAAAAGGAATACGTTGGCCCTAGTGACCAAAAGAGTTCTCCTTGGTATGGTTTTTTTATTTTTTGGGCCCTGGAGACTAAGCTTACGAAAAACATCACTCCAGAGTCTTCTTTTACTAGTTTTTTAGACTCTCTAAAAATAGAAAACCATCGAGCTTACCTTCTATGGGATTGTAAAACTTTACATTGAAGGAGGATCATTGTGTCAATCTGAAAATCATATTGCATGTCTCACTCTTGCATATTTGGCCTAGTGTCAGCTTCATTTTTTTTTTACTAAACTTTTAGAGCATTCTGTAGGTGCAGGCCTTGCAACATTTTTTCCCTTGCATTCTCACACTCTGACCCATGGAGGATTTTTTCCGAGTGTACTTACGCTACAAATGTCTCCTTGCACTGAGCATCCATATGTTACGTGTGATTGGAACTAGTTTTATTTCCCAAAACACTCGTTTCTCATTTGTAACGTAGCATTTTTTTGTTCTTTTTCAAGCTCGTTAAAAATATGAAAAAGACAAAAAAAAATCAAATATTCCAAAAGAGGGGATGAGAAAACATTCTCTTTTACTGGAAAAAATCTAGTTACCCTTGGACATAACACATCCTTCTATATGTTCTGTAGAGCATTGGGATTTAGTATGGCCTTAGGAAGTTGTTCTCATTACATAAAGTTGTGTCCTCCTCCGTTTGGTTACTCTTCCAAACAAATGGAGAGTTTGTGGTGCCTCTTGTGCTACAATATTATGTCAATAACACGTTTCCTGAGTATTTTCATATGTCGTTCTCTTGTCCAAGGGAAATTCTTACAACATAAGTTAGCCTTTCTGGAATAAGTCTCTTGACCTTCATGAGTCAGCCATCTCGAGAGTCTTGTCAAGTGTACATTCAGAATCAATGAAGTTTTGTTCCTGATAATCAACATCCTCTAGTATTTCTATGACTTCTTTTCGAAGACATCAGGATAGTGAGTTTTACACTCCTATTATACTCCTACTTGAGTTATGAAGATCTTGAAGATATTTCTCAAGTTACTGCAACTATCATATCCATCTATAGGCATTGATGCCTCCTGAAGATTCATTATATTTGTATATTTTCCGATGAGCTACAATCTATGTTGGCATACACATTAGTCGTGTGGCCATGATTACTATATATGACATGGATCTGTAGTGCACTTGATTGGAATCCATGCTTAGTTTGTCCCGAGCATGTGTATTCCCACCTTGGTGATTATTATTATTCTTTTGTAGATGACATGCTCATGAATACTCATATGGGATCACTTGACTCGGTTCATTCCCATTTTATTAAATATGTTATAATGTTTTTCAACCATCAGTTGCTCTTCTGACCTCACACATTAGGGGGCATCTGTTATAGCTCAAAATTCCACTATCATGTATTTTTTACTTTGTCCTACCTACTTACACATCCACCAACCATTTTTCCTAAGGTTCCTCTTAATTTTATTTTTTTTCATGGTTTACGTGCCCTGCTACATATGTAGTGTGCATACATATGCAAGTTTCATGCCTAACAACCCACATATACTCTAAAAAGTTGCAAAAATTAATAAGTTCCACACTTTCAGGACAAGTTTACAGGCTATGTCAAATTGAAAAACCATATTACCTCCCGTAACCCTTATGACAACTAATTAACCATATTTTCTCCATATAAAAGGATCCCTAGGGGGGTCATTTGGATATATGAAAGAAGAGGCAAGAAAACTCTGCCAAATTTTCTACCTTACATTCCAAGCCTTTTGCATCCTACTCTCAATTTCATCCTCAACATTCCCTTCCAGTCATCCTCCTTTATTAAATCCATCATTTTACCCTATATTGGCATGTTGGTTGTGAGGATAGCATATTGGGAATAGTTCACTTGGATTCAAGTAGAGGAACCCAGGCAAGGTTCATGGATCGACATCGACAAGATTTAGGTTGTAACTTCTAATCTTGTTATCAATAAAAGAGAAACTTCTTGTCCCAGATCTTTATGTATTTATGTTTATTTTTATGAATGTTTTGTATTAATATCTAACTCTTTAGATGATCTTGGTAGTTATGCATATGCTTTCATAGTTTGTTCTATGAATTTTCTTCAGGCTAGCTTTGGGAGGAGGCCTGCAATTTTGGAATAGATAGCAACAAGAAGGGCTCTAAAAGAAATGAAAGGACTCAAGGTACACATTTCAATATTTTCTCCCTTCCCTTAACTATTATTAGGTTTTTGTTGGATTTGGGCCCTGGGGTAGAATAGAAGCATTTATATCTTTTAAGGTTTCAAGGATCTGCCTAGTCGCGAGACCCATATTAGGGGGATTTTGCCCCATAGCCGAAGGATAGATTGTGGCTGTCAAATAGGAAATCATGGAAGAGGGCCACTATTGTGACAAGAGAATTCTATGATAAGTCATGATTTCCATAAAAATGTTGTGTTGTGGTATCACGGGCCGAAAGGGCACTTTCAGCAAAGCAATCCATAGGGACACCTTGACAAAGCAAGCTTGGGGAGGAAGCCTCAATTGTAATACTAAGTGAAGTCTCTAAAATTATTCTTGTGAGAGAAAACCTAGGAATAAAAGAAGGATCACCTAAGGGACTATATATAAAAGAAGGGGATGCTTGAGCATAAGTCTGAAAGCTAAGTGACCACAAGTAAGGGGAGACTTTGATAGCTCATGTGAAGGACTTGGTGGAGTCTTTAAATTTTTTTCATCTATTAAATGGGATCATGCACATTGTGGGGTGAAGACTTAAAATTATTGGCCATGATACCACTAGAGAAAAGAATGAGGGAACATGGAGACATGATTCATGTGTAGTGAGCATCCCAAACCACCTTGATGAATGATATAGATTAAATAATTATGATTCCTCTAGCTTGCAGATGAATCAAAACAATTAATAAGGAGAGGTTGGTAGTTGAATAACCAACCTCCCTCAATGAATACAAGTACGAAGAACTAATGGAGGGGATGGTAATTTCACCTTGTTTTTCTATATTGACCCCATGAGTCTTCTGACACAAGAAAGAGAGGACAAGTCGAGAACCTTCCCAAGGGGGGGTTTCATGCAGAGGAGGCATGTGTGGAAGGGGAGAGGTATGTAGAAAAAAAGATAGGAATCAAAGAGAAATATTTTGAGTGGTCGCAGGACTGATCAGAGAGTTGAGGCCCCCCCACTCTGAGCTAAGAGGCTGTGAGATTGACACTAGGAGGGAATATGATAAACGTTGATGAGGATTGGGTTGATGAGAATGAGGAAACCCTTACCATATTTCCTTGAGAACTTGAGAGAGAATTCCTTGTGGGTATCATGGCTTGGCATGGGGGTGGTCTGCTGCCGAGGTGATTGAGCGAGTAGACCCTATGGTTGTGTGGAAAGGAGAACACCCATGGTCAGTTGGTTGGTCACCAATTGTAACAAATAAGTAAACCTTATGTTCTATGTGTTAAGTATAATGACTAGACTAGTGCCTATGATTGTATTCATGGATGTGTAAGTTTGTTTGATGAATGGACCAGTGGTTCTTATTTCAAGAATGTGCACTTGAGTAATTTCAAAACAATATGAATGGTTGTTTCTTGTGGATGCTTCATAGATAGATATGTCTGTATATCTGAAATGAATCCATGCATTATCCACAATGTCTATTACGTTGAGTAAGTTTGTTTATTAGATGAATACTTTATTTCATTTGTATCTTTTGTACTAATGTAAACACATATATATATATGGGAATATGCTTCATTTGCACATTTGAATATGATAACTTTATATCGCTATAAAGTAAGGGAGATAAATGTGTAGTCGTACTTCCTGTGTGCGCAGTAGGTAATCTATGACAGTATGTTGTCTAGGAAAAGAAAATATGCATGTAAACTAAGGGATTAGCTTGGAGTAATCTTAAATGGATAAGTCTCCAAATCATACTATTAAACGAGTAAAGAAACTTCTGAAGGA
>JASDQU010372112.1:32646-43568 GCA_032191745.1 Picea mariana | reverse complement strand
GGATTACAAAATGGACGAATGCAGCTGAATAAACTAACAATACTTGAATATATCAACAGACAAAGGATATTAGCTAGAATACAAATAATAAACTAAAAGGTAATACCCAAAATATGGAAGCACTGTGAAATAAATAGATGCGCTGGGACTATGGTAACTTTGACTGTAACTGCTGAAAGTCTGGAAAGTTCACCCTGAGAGCTGTACTTATCGAAATGGCCTGGACACTGTCCCAAATGATGCATCCTGCTCTAGTCCTCAATACTGGTAACTGTCATACCCTTCTCTTTTTGAGTTTGGACCCCGGATGAATCCCCCTCGGGGAATGCACCCCTCTTTCTCTAGCAAAATACATCCTAGTGATTCCACCATTGGAATCAGATGAGATGTATCTCAAAATGACCACCTTGGTCTACTGGGAAATGGGTTGGAAGGGTTTCCATGAATATGGCATGATGCTTGCTTTGGAACCCCAAATGTATCCTCCAAAAGTGTCACACATACAAGTCTGTAAAATACACCCTAGTTGATTCCTCCATCGGAATCTGATGAGGAACCAGGAAAAAGATGCACTTTGCCTTCCTCTAAAATGTGTCGGAGGGAAATCTCAAAATTCTCCCTGGATGGGATAAGTTGACCCAAAACCCTCTCAGAAGTTGCGCCCTCACTTTGGATGAATGCACCCTTGTTGGCGAACACTATGTAACTGCTACTGAAGAATGATGGAAGACCTGAATGATCTTCCCAGTGACTAGGGTGTGTCTCTCAACACCAAAATCGGCCAACTGCTTTCTTCCTCTTGGAATCCACTGAACTATCTCTCCTAAGATGCACCTCTTTCCTCAATGACAAGTCATAATTTGCATAGTAATGAATTAGGTCACTGACCCTTCCTTTATATCTTTACAAAACCCTAAATCATGCTGAAACCCTAATTCATTATTAACTTCCAAAACCCTAAATCACTGTTGAAACCCTAATTCACTATTGACTTCTATTTTTAGCTCATAATGACTTAAAAGCGCTTTTAACCCTTTAACTCAATGTCACTTTCTGAATATAACACCTGTGACTGTAGTGACCTCTAGTAACCATGTTTACCCCTCTTTGGCCCTGGCTATAGTCTAACAGGGTGGTTTAGAAAATTAAGCCTCCWCTCTGAAGCTCYTATTTGGARAGGGACATTAAAAACATGAGGGTATTTATTCATCTTATCTTTTGTTTGAAAGGACTCTGGTCTTSTTTTAGAGGAATGACATGTTGAATCACTTTGGTGTCGTAAACCTTTAAGTCGTCATAACTCCAAGCGAACACGTCAGGGAAATCCTTCTTGAGCTTGATGTAGTCTTGTCTGACCTATGGACTGATCATTTTCAACAATTTGATTATTTTCGGATTCTCGTGGGTCTCGATGTTGCAATCTTCAACATCCTCATCGTTTGTGGTGATCTTAGGATTTATAGCCACATCATTTTATTCAAACATATTTTCCAACGGAACTAATCCCTTTGGGATGATATTATTTTTTAGCTGTACTATGTCCCTTCCAACTATCTAGTTCTGGAAAGGGTCATCGTTACTGCGTGCATCTGCACTCTCATCTTCGTCGTAGCAACACTCGTCATCAATATTTATATTAGCGAACTTGTTGCTCATCTGGAGAAATATCTCCACCTGTTTTTCGTCATTGAACACCTGCCAATTATTGATGTTATCGGGCACTTTTGGCCTGTGTTTGAATTTGATCTCGCATTTTCTTTTTGTAAAGATAGGAATTTTAAAAATCAAGGCCAAGGTAGCCAATGCATTGGCTATTTGGTTCTGCCCCCTCGAGATCGTCGATAAATTATACTCTGATAATTATTCAAGGAAATCCAACACTAAGTTTTTGTATGCTCTCAGCCTGGGGTTCTTGGATTGATATATTCCTTTCACTTAGTTTATAACCACCTTGGATTCCCCATGCACTGATATCCTCTTTGCAACCAATTATTTCAAAACTTTCAGGCCCAAAATCAGTGCCTCATACTCATCCATGTTATTTGTACATTCGAAAGCAAGTTTGTATGAGCAGAGTTTTGTGCCCACCTTGGGAGGAATTATCCATACGTCGTCCCCTTCCCCTTCCTTGCTAACAACACTATCAAAAATCATGTTCCACATCTCATTCTCTATGTGGTTCCTTGGGTCGACGCACTCAGCTACTTGCCACACGGCTTTATCATCGATGGTCATGACGGTTGTCGGTTCTTCCTCTTCAAATCTCAGGTCATTGTAGAATATGGAGGATCCAACCTCATTGTCGATGGAGTAGATAGTATGGTTATTCAATTGTGTCTTATTTCTTACCATGTATTTCAACAGTACTTTGTATAAAAGTCTCTCCTGGTCGGAGACAGGGATTGTGGCATATGACATGTCCATTTACAGAGTTCCTTTTAATTTCGCAGCCCACGACCTGGATAACATCATGCCTAACTTAGCGGTATGTCAGCCATGACTACGTTCATAACCATGTTCTTTGAATGAATTTGGGCCACCAACATGACCAAGTCTTTGATGAGACCCAAACATTTGAATTTCCTTGAATTGAAAGAAAAAAGGTCTTTATAGGGCCTGGTGATATCCAAACCCAAATCATCCATGATCACCTTTGGCATGAGGTTTTCCGACGCTCTTGAATCCAACATGGCATTATGCAGGTTCATGTCATGGACTTTGAGACTGACATAGAACAGGGGAACGTCTTCAGTTTCACCCATTTCTTCTATGCACGAACCAAACAAAATGGCAGGGTGATCGTCCTGGATGCTCAAAGTATCGAGAGTTTCTCCCATTTTTAGCATTTTAATAATCTGTTCCCGATATTCACCCTTTTTGATAAGTTTGTTGAAAGGGACAAGGATTTTAATCTTGGCCATTTTGTTCTCAAAGTTAAATGGGGGAGAGACCCTTTCTACCTCTTTGCCACACGTCTCACGGCTTTTTTCTGGCAATTTCCTTGGAGCCTCCTCCTTTGATTTTGCCTTTTCAGTCGCATCCTTGGTCAGGTTGTCTAGCATCAATCGACTTGTGGAAGGGACATCTGCCAGAGTTTTCCATATGGGATTTGTCTGCTGAGGTTTGTTAGGCACCTTTTTGTTCCTGAGGTTATATTACCTTTGGAACTGCATGATGGCATTGTGATAACCCTTCCTGACTTCCTTTGTTTCCCAAGATAGCGTATCATCTATTTCAAGCATAATATTGTAATTTTCACTCATGTATTGATCATTCTCTCCCTTCATCAGGAACATGCACGTGTCTTCGTCATCGCAACAATGCATTTGGTCTTCAAACATCTGATCAAAATATTTGTCTGCGTAATTGTTTTGGAATGGGGGCCTTGTTTTTTGGTCGCCCTGGTCTCTTTGTTCCCTCTGTCGGATCTACAGGACCTGACCCCTTCTAAGGTTCTTATTTCTGGGCTGAGGGTCGTGTTGTTCTCAAGCAAGGGGCCTATTTCCCATAGACATTATTTATATCAATTTTCCATCGTCTTCATCATCAAGTCAAACTTGTCATCTAAGGATCGAAAGGTCAATGAATGTGCATCCCCTTGAGGTTTCCTCTCGCATCTATTAAATATTTGTTTGATCTTTCCCGACACCATCAGGTTTACCTCGATTTTGATTGCATCACTCATCATGGAGTCTATATTTTTTCCGATCTTCTCTATCTTAACAGCAAGGAGAAATCGTTGTCAAAAGAGTCAGTGTATCATAGTTGCATAGCCCTCAGAAGCAGATGGACTTCTGCAGGAATCGATTTTTAAACCCTCATGAAATGGGCGAGAACTCTTGCACCGTCTCATCTGGCACCCTTTTCATATTGTTATACTGTGTCAACAGTTGCAAAGGATTATTTTTTTCTCCCCAAATAGTACTGAAAGTTGTTTCAAATGCGGTGAATTCTTGAATTCTTGATGATGGAAGATATTTGAACCACTTTCTCACCTCCCCAAAAAGACTTTGTGTGAAAAACCTCATTTTGGCATCTGCATAGTCTACCTCTTCTAGGTCGATGAAATCGTTGAACCAATACAAATGATTTTGGGCTGAAACGTTTCTTTCAGTGTCGTAGAGCTTGATCCTCTGGCTGTAGTTCTAGGGAAAATCATGCAGTTGGGAAAGCAAAACAAGGGGGGAGAACCTAGAATTCATTGCTCTAGGGGGGTTTGGGATTTGGGGAATTCTATGAGCGGGATTTTCAACTTGCAGGATTAGAGATCGAATCCTTTCCTCGTAAAAAAGTGTATGGTCCAGGCTAGTTTCTAACTTAGACCTGAACAAAGTATGTTCGAACAAAGCTTCAAACTTGAGGTCGTCAATGCTTTGAGCCCCTTCCATGGGAAAGGATATTTTTTTTCTAAGTAATAGAATGGGTCTTGCACTTGCTCCCTTACCCTGCGCAGAAGTATCTTAGGATCATACACAGGCTCTACAAGGTTAGGGTCAGCATTGGCTCTAGTATAAATGGTCTTTGGAGCCAGTTTTTATGAATGGCACTACTACGTGGCACTGGTCTTTGTCACTGGAGTCACCAGGGTAAAGGTTTCAGCCAATATAGATGTCTTCCACACTATTACCCTTAGGGTTCAAAACTATAGCTTTAGTCGTTCTCCCAAGGAAAATTTATTCAAGTTCGTCCCCGACAACGATGCCAGAATGTTAGCACTCTGTAAAATTCATTCGGCTGAGAAACAAATGACAAAGGCAACCTACAAACCAACTTTAAGGCCCAAAACTAGACTTTCGAACCTGGAGAGGGCTCTCTCTGGAGACTTCGTCTTTGTACAGGATATGGCTTTAAGCTGTCAGCTAGATCTAACACCTTCAAACAATAGTTTCTGGTTCTATTGGTGAAAGAGAGTAAGACCTTGGGATATGGAGTCAATTTAAGAAAACGATAGAAACAAATGACTTAGTGACTGAACTTGAGAGAATAAAGTCTAAGTAAGAAATAGTCTTCAGTTAAAAATTATTGTGTGTGGCGAGGGGAAAAACACATGAAGCAACTCGAAGCACCGTTGAGGATGAATTCAGAGTTAACTTAGATGAAACATGGTTTTTCTAAATGGCTTGAATCTAGAGCGTTGTGCTTCGAATTCTAGATTCACAATTACATTTTGATTCAGACAGAAACATATGTGAATAAAAAGAATACATGAAGCAAGTACACAAAGATAGGAAACAATACATCCAAATGCTACAATTAGAATATTTTCGTCAAAACGTCAGGACCTTGGCATTAAATTTAAATTGAGCTCAAAGATACATTCAATAGTCACTATCTACACAATTATTTCCAACCAACCTGGCTTACATTGAAAAGATAAAATATATATGCGAGGGCATGCCTCTTGGGCTGCCCTGCTCTCTATATACTATCCCTATAAATTAGGAAACTGACTGTTAGATGACTCTTTGTATGATGCTTTTCCAGAAATAGAAACCAACTGTATTCGGCTGCAACATGACCGCTCATCTTTGACATGACGGTTCGATTATTAGAGAGATTTCATTGTGGGGAGAGTGATGTGTCGCTACCTTCCTTTGATAGGGTGTCAGAAATATCAAGTGCTCTGTCATATTCCTGACATATATTGTAACGAACTTGATTTCTACCGCGTCATCATTTGCTAGGGTGCACACGTGGTGGGTGACTACAGACTGTCGTAGTCATTACCAAAATGACAACACCGGTTGAAAGGTGACACCTTCTTCAAACTGTCAAAATCCACCACGTTTGAGAATACAAGAATGAACATAATTAATCATGCTTTTGATCTCATCTATAGTTTTGATATCTGAAGCATTCTCCTGAGAAACCAGTTGCATCGTTTCAGGTTCCTCACTTTCCTTTGCAAAACCACATTCCCTTTCAGCTTCTTTTGCGTGCTGGCAAGATCTGCGCGACCTTTATCTCCGACCGCTTCACATTCCTTTCTTCTGACATCCTCTATGCTTCACGTAGTTGTATGATTATATCTTTCACTTCCTTGAGCTGTCTCTTGAGCCACGTCATGTTTCCCTTGCGGCCTTGTGATGTTGATACTTCGAGGGTCTTCACTGCTAACTGTTGTCTCAATTCTTTGTTTTCATGGTAAAGCTCAGTGATAGCAACCTACGCTTGCTTCAACTGCTGAGATGAATCACGAACATATGTGCCTTCGGCATCTATCCTCCTCATTCTATTCCATATTTCTCGACTTGTATCTTCAGTAGGTTCTAGCCGAATTGTGCACATGAAAAACTCTTCGATGGTCGACTTCGAGTGCAGTTCAGTCAAGATTAGGTTTCCCCAACTTCCTTGTTCTTCCTTGGCTTGCCCCTTATCTAGGGTATTATTTGTTGGGGGGACATGGCTTTCAATGTCTTTCCTTCCGACACAGCTTTTCCTGCTTCAGCCTCCATGTGATATGATGTTACCCTTTCCCTGGGTAGAGGGAAATATCCCTTTGGATCCTTGGGGATTCTCACTGTGAGAAAAAATGAATACCAACTGCTTCCCAATCGCCTTAACTCCTCAACTATCAGCAAATTAATTAGTGAGATGTGAGATAGTTTCCTTTTTGGCTGATCCACTTTAGATTGGGCACTATCTACCATCTCTCAGAGGTTCTGGTGTAAGAAAAAGGGTATATTTAACAATCTCCTCCCTGTGAAATGCATCAACAATCTAATATGACGTGAATGTATTTTGTCAAACCTCCCCTCATAGGTGAAATATCTCCTAATTACTCCAAGGATTTTCTAAAAAGGTTCCTGCAAATATCTACTCGGAACACCCGTCTCGACTTTTCCACCTAAACAGTCTCGCTTGATGAAGTATTCATAGCGCCACGTGTCCAAGGGAATGCATTTAAACCACCTTTTGTCGCTCAGATGGATTTTTGTTGTGGCCAACATAGTTTCCTCTATTACCTAGAAAGTAACACCCGCAATCACTGTGTGGAACCCGTTGAAACTGAGTGTGAATTGTTCAGCTAGTCTCATATTGAATCCTTGGATTTTTCTACAAAAGGTCATGCATCCAAATTGTTCAAATGATTCTCTATCCTCCATATCTTCATTGATCAACATTAATTTTTGGGGCTCGAGCCCAAAACTTATGCCACTTCACGTGCACTTCCTTATGCTTTGGTAGGTTGCCATGGTGCAACGTGTATTTGTTCTGCGCACGGTAGATTTGGCATGGGCCCAAGGTAGTAATATTGATCAACTTGATCTTGCAAGAAGAATTACAAACAATGCATAAGCTTGGATGGTGAACATAATGCATGCAGAACAACCAAAATTTATAATAGAGCGGGTGAGAGGTCGAATTATGCCAAGGGACACAGAATTCATGGTGACTAAAGGTTTCGAAGAAAACTGAATATTTTCCGTAGCACATCCACATGAAGAGTCCACTTTGGGGCATGTAAAGTACAATTGATAAGAGATTCAGGGCATATGTGATATGAGCACTGCAATTTTTCGTTCTCTCCAACTTCATAATGATTTGATGATGGTCATTTGCACCTGCCGATACGACTTCTATTTAACAACTTGCCTCAACCTTTGGCACGTAAAAAATTCCTTTATTACAGTACCCGACTCTTTGGGAAAAGACTCATACCATTTACACAGGTTTTGACTCTAACATCCCTTCCTGACTCCAAGGACCAACCAGCCACTTGCTGACTTCGACCCCTTTGTTGTTTGGTACCTGACCTCACATGCGTTGACACACGAACCATGAATTGACTAAGACCGACTCTAACTAAAAGAAAAATGACGATGCTAACACTTACCATGACTATAGAGCAAGCTATGGAGATAGAGGTTACCCTATAAATCCTTGGTTGTATGGATATGGAGATACAGGTTGTTAGGCATGTGGATCAACCTCTTTGATTGAGAGAGTGGTTGGGAATAAGTTTTCCCTATGTGTTGGAATAATGGTTCCATAACCCTTTGAGAAGAGTCACGAGTGCCTAGGTCCATAAAGCTTTGAGAATTTCTGGCTAGCCTGTTGTTGAGGCCCTGGAAGGGAAGTGGGATTGTTAAGAAGAGAAGGGTTACACTTCCTGGGGTGGGGCAGAATGAGGGGAATGAGATATTGTGTAGGGAAATTGTTGCTAGAGTTGGTTCCATGGGCCTTGTCTATTTGTTGAGTGTTGTATGGCCGTAGGGGGATTGGTGAGTGAAATTTTTCCCTGTTGGAGTCATAGCCCCAATTCAGGGGTGACCCACTGTTGATATTTTATGAGTAGTGTGGTATATGGATGAGAGGAACATCTTAGGTTTGCATCCAATTGATTTTTTTACATCAACAAATAAGTGTTCATGTTACGAGTATTATTCAGTTGATTAATATTCATATTTATGTGTAATTACATGTTTTTTACTATGTGTAAAGTATCTATATTTTTTTGTTGTAACTACATATATATTTATGCATGGTTATATTCATTGTAGAGATGTATATGTGTTTATATGTAGGGAATTTAACTAATAAATTGGTATCAACGAGTCATAATTTAGTGTGGCATGACCCATCTTGGGGCCGGGTATGCTACAATTGTGAACACGAAGGGTTTTACAAATATTTGTATACCCATGTACATACTAAAATCAAAATATTTTGGTGGACATTCCATTAATTAACTGGGGATAAATTGTCTAGCACATGCTAAACGTTTTTCAAATGGTTGACATGCAACCTCCAATTTTTGGCACCTTGGTAGAATCTTCTTACAAGTAACATCAAATCCAAAAAACACAATTAGAGTGTTGGTGGTATCACTAATAGTGTCCAAATAGGATTCGCTCTAGGTGTGAAGGGTTTCTTCATCATCTTCAAACTATACTAGAGAAATGTAGAAAAAAGGATCAAAGAATATATTGATGGAAAATGCAGCACCTAAAGACAAGTTTATAATGCATTTGTTGGTTAGGAAATTACCAATTATTTTCTACAATGGAACATCATCTCTATTGGTATTGGATCTTTGGATATCTTATCAAACAATTCATCAGTACAATGAATTCACACATACTCTCAGTTGCTTTGTAAACCCTTTCCATTTTTAGCATTGTAAGCTCATGTCAATGTAAGGATCACATCTTACTTCCATGAAAAAATGTATTTTTATGAAAAGTCACTTATTATTGTAACTCTTGTAATGCATAGTCCCTAATATACATATCAATTGTTCACTAGCTAATTTCCACTGTGTGAGTCTTAAAATTGCATTGTGCTTGTTGTTTCTTTGGGGACTCCTATGCACAACTATGTCGATAATCAAACCTTGGATAATTGGGGTAGAATTCCATTAGCCTCCCACTATACCACATCCTAACTTCTATTGGGATTTTCTCTTTAGGAGTAAAATATATTCCTTTCTAGTGTTGTAATGTTCCAAGTCCACCATGGAACCAATATGGAATTTGACTAGGGTGGAAACTGATGGATCATATTGGTTTTTTACAACATATATGTGTCCAAAAATACCACGATCCTTACGCCAATGAGGGAAGCCACAAGGGAGTGGTGTCTCCTACTAACATAATGGTTGATTGGTTCCAAGGGGATTATTCTTTCTTTCTTACTCGACCTTCACCTTCTTCTCTATGGGGTCTATTGTGCAGGTCCATGTGTGTGACAAAATTGTGGGATATTCCTATATTAACTTATATGGATATTAAATGTCCCTTCTTTTCCTCACATGGTTAGTATTCCCATTTCATTATATCCATTAGAATTTTGTATTTATGTGCCCATTAAATGATCAGGCTACCAATGGTTAGGTTTCAATTTTTGGGTGCCCTAATACTAAATTTAAACTCTGTATTTTTTGTTAAATGAAGGATTTCATGCTATAAGATAAAACAAATCCCATTCTCTAATTATTATTTGTTTTTTTTCTACCAGTTTCTCCTTTTAAAAAGGTATATTCATTTTAATTTTAAATTTTAATTTTAAATTTAAATTTAAATTTTTAATTTTAATTTTTTCTCTCGATTTTATCTTTGGGAAGGTATGTTTTTTTTATCTCATTCTCGTTATCTAATTTTTTAGTAGTATGCTTCTCCAGCATACCTATAACTAATTATCCTTCCTTATATATGGTATTTATAGTATTCCCCAATAGAGTTCTTCAACATTGTTCAAACTCTAGTAAACAATCTTTGTCTCTCTTTGTATATAAATGTTTTTGTTTTGTGTCTTTATAAAATCATGAATTCTTGTTTCCATGAATTATATAATAGATCCTTATAGTTGGTATTCTTGTTTTTTTTTATCATGGAATACCTTGTTGGAGAAATTTATATTGGATGCATATTTCTTGAGTGCCTTAAGGATTTTAGGTTGTTTTAAATGAAAGAAAACCAAGGAAATCCAATCTTGTAGAGAACTATTTTCCCAGTGGACAATTATTTTTTAATAAACTCCATAGATGAACATATGATTATTGTGATAGAGGAAATAATACATCTCCAATCCCCAGTGAAGGATCTCAATCAATGCCACGAATTAAGGGATATGATCAAGGTACCTTATTAAAGTATCCAATTGATCCCTCTATGAGGATTACTCTATCATGGTCCCTTATTGAGGTCTCAAATTCGGGAACATGATCATGTTCCCTAATTAGGACACATAATCATGGCCCCAATTGAGGAAATCAATTAGGTCCCTGATTATGGTCCCTAATTGAGGCACCCATCCAACTCCCCCAACCAAGCATTAAAGATAATCCCATTTGAGGCCCCTAATTGAGCTACCAATTGGGTCGATGAAAAGCTTCCTAAATACATATTTTATTGTGAATAGGGTATCTTGGATTTTTAGTGCATATCGAAATAGGGATTGTACACTTGTGAGGTGTTATG
>JASDQU010372112.1:8261-26193 GCA_032191745.1 Picea mariana | reverse complement strand
TGATTTTGAGGATTCCTTCATCCCAGTTGGGGTCTATATTTATAAACTCCTTCGATATGATGTGTCCCAACAACTTCCCTTCTTGCATTCCAAAATGTGACTTTTTCGGGTTCAATGATATGCCGAATATCCTGCATTTCTGGAAAACCCTCTTCAGATGCCCAATGTGTTGTTCATCAGAGTCAAAGTACACTGTAATGTCATCTAGATAGATCATGATAAATGTGTCTTTTTTGTCAGCAAATGCTATGTCCATTTCCCTCTGAAAGGTAGCTCCAACATTCATCGGGCTGAAAGACATCTTAGCATACATGAACGTCCCCCATGGTGTCGTAAAAGCCATCTTTTCCCTATCATCTGGGTGTACCATGATCTGATTATATCCCGAAAAACCATCCAACATGGACATATTCTGGGACCCTACTACCTTTTGCAGAATATAGTCTAGTTTAGGGAGCAGGTAATGGTCCTTTAGGGATACTTTGTTCAGGTTTTGAAAATCCACACACAATCTTATTTCTCCGCTCTTTTTTCTCATAGGTACCAGGTTGGCAACCCACTTCAAAAACCTTAAAGAAACAATAATATTATCTTCGAAGAGTTTATTTAACTCCTTTTCGATTAGCAGCAACAGTGTAATGTTCCTGACTTGGGTAGTCTAGGAAACACTGCTAATGTGTGTGTAGGATTAATTGTTTACAACATATAAATGATCATACAAATAACAAATGCGACAAAGGACTGCAAAGTTTATATTATGATATCTCTGTGGATTACAAAATGGTCAAATGTGGCTGAATAAACTGACAATAATCGACTAGATCAACAAACAAAGGATCTTATCTAGAATACAAATAAGCAACTAAAATATAACACCCGAAATATGGGAGCACTGCGGAATCAATGGATGCATTGGGACTATGGAAGCTCTGATGGTAACTTTTGGAAGTCTGGAAAGTTCGCCCTGGGAGTTATACTTCTTAAAATGGCCTAGAAACTATCCCAAATTATGCACCCTACTCTAGTCCTCGGTACTGGTAACTATCGGATTCTTCTACTGGTGAGTTTGGACTCCAAATGGATCCCCCTGAGGAATGTCCCCCTCTTTCTTTGGAAAAATGAGTCCTAGTGATTCCATTGTCGGAATTGGATGAGATGTGTCTTAAAATGACCGCCTTGGTCTAGTAGGAAATGGGTCGTAAGGGTTTCCCTTAATATGGCCTGATGCTCACTCTAGAACCCCAAATGTATCCGCCAAAAGTGTCGCATGTCCAAGTCTGTAAAATGCGCCCTAGTCGCTTCCTCCATCGGAATCTGATGAGGAACTAGGAAAAAGATGCGCTTGGCCTTCCTCTCAAATGGGTCGAAGGGAAATCTTAGAATTCTCCCTGGATGGGATAAGTCAACCCAAAACCCTCTCAGAAGCTCTGCCCTCACTTTGGATGAATGCGCTCTTGCTGTTGGACACTATGTAACTATTGCTAAAGAATGATGGAATACCTAAATGATTTTCTTGGTGACTAGTGTGTGTCTCTCAACACCGAAATTAGACAATTGGTGTCTTCCTCCTAGAATCCACTGAACTATCTCTCCTGAGATGCGCCTCTCTCCTCAATGACAAGTCATAATCTACATAATAAAGAATCAGGTCACTGACCCTTCCTTTATAGATTTCCAAAACCATAAATCATGTTGAAACCCTCATTCATTGTTGACTTCCAAAACCCTAAATCACTATTGAAACCCTAATTCACTGTTGACTTCTATTTTTATCTCATAATGACTTAAAAGCACTTTTAACCCTTTTTAGCTCAGTGTCACTTTCCGAATATAACACCTGTGACTAGAGTGACCTCTAGTAACCCTGTTTACCCCTCTTTGGCTCTAGCTATAGTCTAATGGAGCAGTTTAGAACATTAATCCTCCTCTATGGAGCTCCTATTTGGAAAGGGACATTACAGTCCTGCCTTCCCGAAATTGCTTGTCTTCAAGCAATACCAGTCCAGGGTGTTGCAACACCTGCTCGCTCTCCCAAGTAGCATCCTCTACTGGAAGCCCTCTCCATCTGATCAAACACTCTCCGATGACCTTGCTCCTCAGTTTTCACTCCTGGAACTCCAAAACCTCCTCTAGAACTAAATCTAACTGTCCTCCTCATCCAACGGGGGGAGCTCCTCTGATGTGCTAATGAATTTTCCCACTGCCTTTTTTAGTCAAGACACGTGGAACACATTATGAATCTTTCTTCCCTCTGGAAGCTCTAGCTCGTAAGCAACATCGCCTACTCGGTGCATGATCTTGTAAGGACCACAAAATATGGGCTTGAGCTTCTCGATCCCACTCTTCTTGAAAGATGACTGTCTGCAGGGTTAGAGTCTCAATAAAACCAAATCTCCAACCTCAATGTTGCGCTCTATCCTGTGCATGTCCACACTTATATTTTGTCGGTTTTGCATCGTCTGCAAGTTCTCTTTCAACAACTTGATAATCTCCTGACTCTCTATGATCTAATCCTTGGCCTTGGGAGATCTTGTCTCCCCAAATACCATGTCTACCAAAGTGGGAGCATCATATCCGTACAATGCTCGGAAGGGTGTTATACCAATGGACATGTGGAAGGTGGTGTTGTAGCAATGTTCTCCTAAATGTGACCACTTTACCCTCGTTCTTTGTCGTCCTCCTACATAGTTCCTCAAATACCCTTCAACCCACTTGTTGACAATCTTGGTCTGCCCATCTGTCTGAGGGTGATAGCTGGTGCTAGATGTCAACTCTGTCTCCACCAATCGAAACAACTCTCTCCAAAATGTCCTTATGAACCCACTGTCCTTGTCACTGATGATGTTCTTTGGCAGCCCATGAAGTCTGAAGACCTCCGTGAAGAAAATATCGGCTACCTAAACTGCACTATACTTTGTCGGTATGGCATAGAAGTGAGAAAACTTGGTCAATCTATTGACCACTACATAGATACAGTCCTTACCCTGGACCTTGGGTAGACCTGTGATGAAGTCCATAGATATACTCTCTCATTTTTTCTCTGGAATGGGGAGT
The DNA here is from genome assembly GCA_032191745.1 of Picea mariana. NCBI lineage: Eukaryota > Viridiplantae > Streptophyta > Pinopsida > Pinales > Pinaceae > Picea > Picea mariana. Next base: position 23,139 of record JASDQU010372112.1, on the reverse strand, counting down.
GGTTGAAGTATCCCTATTGGAAGAGAATGCTCTGACTTGTTCTACTGGCAAGTCACACACTCACTGACGTGTCTCATAACATCCTGTTTGAGGCCCTTCCATGAGAACCTCTCTCTGATCTATCTATAGGTTTTAAAAAATCCTTGATGGCCTGCTAGAGGTGAATCATGAACTGCGGTGAGGATATTCTTCTTGAGCCCTGAATCTGTCACCAAGTAGACTCTATCCTTGTAAAATATGACATCGTCAATGACCCTATACTAGTCATCCTGTATCTTCCCATCCATCACCTCACAAGAGAACTTGTTCTTGGAATATTCCACTAACAAGTGGGATTTCCAATCTACTGAAATCTCCATCAAGGAACATGTCGTAGGTCTCCTTAATAGTGCATCGACCACCATGTTCTTCTTCCCCTTGACATACTATATGTCAAATTTGAATGCTTGTACCTTCGTCACCCATTTATGTTGGCGCTCACTAAGGTCCTTATGCTCAAGGAAATACTTCAAACTGTTGTGATCGGTCTTGACCACGAATTTGTTACCCACCAAATATTGTCTGAACTTGGTCAAGGCATGCATGATTGCCAACATTTCCTTGTCATAAATGGAGTACAACCTCTCAGGTTGACTAAGCTTCCATCTCTTGAATACAATGGGGTGTCCTCCCTGCATCAAAACTACACCAATCCCTTCGTCAGATGCATCACACTCTAGTACAAATGGCAAGGTGAAGTCTAGTAGTGCCAACACTGGACAAGTGCCCATGACTTCCTTCATGTGATCAAAGGCTTCCTGTGATTTCTTGGTCCATATGAAGGCCCCATGCTTGGTAAGATTTGTCAGCGGTGCTCCAAGCTGAGAAAAACCCTAGACGAACCGCTTGTAATAGTTGCACAGCCCGAAGAAGCTCCTCAATTCTATCACTTTCTTGTGCGTCGACCAATCCAAAATGGCCCTGATCTTCTCTTGGTGCACCTATACCCCCTGTGCATTGATGATGTGGCCTAATTAAAGAAGCTCTGTCATACCGAAATCGCACTTGGACTCTTTGACATATAATGATTGTGCCTCCATGATGCTCAATACCTCATCCAGGTGCCTCATATGCTCTTTCCATAACCAGCTATAGATCAAGATGTCATCGAAGAAACCCAAGAATGATTTCCTTAACTGATCCCTGAATATATGGTTCATGCAAGACTGGAATGTAGTGGGTGCATTGGTTAGCCTAAATGGAATAACCAGGAATTTGAAGTGTCCAAAATGACATCGAAATGATGTCTTCTCTATGTCCTACTCTCGGATGCAATTCTGATGATATCTAGAGCATAGATCAATTTTTGAGACCCCATGCAGTTCATCCATCAACTCGTCAATGCATGGGATAGCGTACCGGTTCTTGATGGTTTTCTTGTTCAAGGCTCGGTAATCAATGCACATCCTCATGGTGACATCCTTCTTTAGAATTAAGACAACTGAAGAAGCAAATGGGCTGCTGCTTGGTCTGATGTGTCCCATCGCCAACAATTTCTTGATTGCCTTCTCTATATCATCCTTGAACCTCCTAGGATGATGATAGGGAGGGGTGATCATAGGTTTGGCCCCCTCCTCCAACTCAATGGTGTGCTCAAAACCCCTGTCAGGTGATATCTCTGGTGGAATTGCCTCAAAGACCTATTGATGTCATCCCAATAAATTCTTGATCTCTGTATGGTACTGTTGTTGACCTTCTAAATCCTTCTGAGTAGTGATCAAGCATTCTGCAACATATGCTACCTCCCCATGTCTGAATATCCTCTCCATCCTCTTGGATGAAACTGTCCTGGGTGCTCTTGTCGACATACCTCTTAGAACAACCTTCTTCCTATCCTAATCTCTGAATCCCATTTCCAAGGTTTGGTAGTTGGTAGTGATTTTTTCCAAGGTAATCATCCACTGAACTCCTAACACCACATATGTGTCTGATAGGTCAACCACATAAAATGTGTCTCTCACTGTGTAGTTGCCTAACTTCATCTCTAAGTTTTGAACTCTGTCTAGACACTCCACTGTGTGGCCATCTGCTACCGCAACATCAAACCCCTCAAACTCCTCTCTTTGAAGTGCCCATCTTGATACTAGTGAAGCATCGATGAAGCTGTGGGTGGCCCCACCATCTATCAGGGTGATTTCCCATTGCCCCTAAATAATCCATCTGATACAGAGGGTATCATACCTGGGAACAACAGAAAGGGTTGCTATGAATCCTCCCTATGCTGGTTTCCTCTTGTTAGCCTGCTCGGGCAGTTGTGGGACTACTGGAGGATGGGTTCCTACCGGTGTCAATGGTCTACAGGGAGGCTTCTCCTCTACTGGTGTTGACTCCTCCTATGAACTAGTGGATCAATTGTCCTTCTCCTAATCCTCACTATCCACGATGTTTGTTGCTACCTCAATATATGAATCTCTCCCTTTCCCATGCACCTGTGGCCTAGGACCCAAGGATCTCTGCAGCTGAAGAAAAGCTTCTTCCTCATAATCTCTCACCTAGTCTCATCATCCAACTTCTCCTTGCCCTTCCATTCTTTCTAGAATGGCTTCCTGTCTCGATTCCTCTAGGGCACAAATGGTTTGGAGAAATTTTTATTCTTTGGCACTGAGTTTGCGAGATATTGAGTGTGAAGGATGGCATCCTGCAAAGTGGGAGGCCTGTATGCCTTCACCCATCCTCTCAAAATATCTGTGAGTCCTTCTCTGAATAGCATGATCAACCTGGGATCTGATATATCTGTCACTTCCATGGATACCCACTGAAACTCTGTGATGAATGCCTTTGTTGTGCCAGTTTGTCTCAACTGGGCTAGATCCCTGAAGTGTATCTTGAGATCCTTCCTATCAAACTGTCCATGAGCCTATCTGTAAAATCCCTATAGGAGGTGATGCAACTGTGAACCAATGTCACCAATCCATGATACCACCACTCGTGTGCCTCACCCTCCAAGTGTAAGGTCTTGAAACTGATGGCCTTGTCTCAGTCATCTGGTTGAGCTTGTAATACGTATCTATATTCTGTGCCCAAGCTTTGGTGGTGTATTTGGAAAATCTGTCGAAAGAAGGGATGGTGAGTTTCCTAACTTTTCAGATGAAATCAAGGTTATGCCTCTATTGTTGTTGTGGTCCTCCCCTCTGTGAATGTCTAGGGCGGTTCCTGATTCTAAGTCCATAGTAATCAACTAAGGTCATGTCCTGATGTAAGTCATGACCCAATGCTGTGTACTCCCTCTTATACTCTGCAATGTCGTCTGCAAGGTGGGTGGCCTCTGTTCTATCGGTGGCAGTGCCCTCTGGAAAATTGGAAACAAGAGTCTGGGAATCCTACTCACAGAGGTGTATGTGCGAGAGGGTGATTGATGTCTACTGCTTGCTCCTGAGTTCCTCTGTGATGCATGCGGGACTTGTGTGTCTAGGGTGCCCACTCTAGCCAATCTATCAGCCACCTGTGCCAAGGAATGAGACATGGTCCATTGACTAGCTAACATATCGTTGATAAACTGCATGAAAGTTGTCTCTAGATCTATGGGGGCCTTGCCACTTCCCTCTGGTCACTCATATCTATATCCTAGAATACTCTCTACCTCGTGCTCAGCTTCACGCTCTGCCCTTCTCTCTTCTTCTTTGTGTGCCTCTTCCTCTTCCTCTGAGCTAGGAGGAAAAGGGGGAAAATCAGGCCTATGCCTTCTTTCCTTATGCTTGTTGTAAATGACATATTCGTCACCTACGTGTTCATGGCCCTCTGGGTCTTCTGCTGCACTCATTGTCTTTAGTCACAGTATGGAAATACTAAAGATTTGATACCACTGTAATGTTATTGACTTGGCTAGTCTAGGAAACACTACTAATGTGTGTGTAGGATTAATCATTTACAGCATATAAATGATCATACAAATAACAAATGCGACAAAAGACTGCAAAGTTTATATTATGATATCTCTGTGGATTACAAAATGGCCGAATGCGGCTGAATAAACTAACAATACTTGAATATATCAACAGACAAAGGATATTAGCTAGAATACAAATAAGAAACTAAAAGGTAATACCCGAAATATGGAAGCACTGTGAAATAAATAGATGCGCTAGGACTATGGTAACTTTGACTGTAACTGTTGGAAGTCTAGAAAGTTCACCTTGGGAGCTGTACTTATTGAAATGGCCTGGACACTATCCCAAATGATGCACCCTGCTCTAGTCCTCAGTACTGGTAACTGTCATACCCTTCTCTTTTTGAGTTTGGACCCCGGATGAATCCCCCTCGGGGAATGCGCCCCTCTTTCTCTAGAAAAATACATCCTAGTGATTCCACCATTGGAATCAGATGAGATGTATCTCAAAATGACCGCCTTGGTCTACTGGGAAATGGGTTGGAAGGGTTTCCCTAAATATGGCATGATGCTTGCTTTGGAACCCCAAATGTATCCTCCAAAAGTGTCACACATACAAGTCTGTAAAATACACCCTAGTTGATTCCTCCATTGGAATCTGATGAGGAACCAGGAAAAAGATGCACCTTTCCTTCCTCTAAAATGTGTCGGAGGGAAATCTCAATATTCTCCCTGGATGGGATAAGTTGACCCAAAACCCTCTCAGAAGTTGCGCCCTCACTTTGGATGAATGCGCCCTTGTTGGCGAACACTATGTAACTGCTGCTGAAGAATGATGGAAGACCTGAATGATCTTCCCAANAATATGGCATGATGCTTGCTTTGGAACCCCAAATGTATCCTCCAAAAGTGTCACACATACAAGTCTGTAAAATACACCCTAGTTGATTCCTCCATTGGAATCTGATGAGGAACCAGGAAAAAGATGCACCTTGCCTTCCTCTAAAATGTGTCGGAGGGAAATCTCAATATTCTCCCTGGATGGGATAAGTTGACCCAAAACCCTCTCAGAAGTTGCGCCCTCACTTTGGATGAATGCGCCCTTGTTGGCGAACACTATGTAACTGCTGCTGAAGAATGATGGAAGACCTGAATGATCTTCCCAATGACTAGGGTGTGTCTCTCAACACCAAAATCGGCCAACTGTTTTCTTCCTCTTGGAATCCACTGAACTATCTCTCCTAAGATGCGCCTCTCTCCTCAATGACAAGTCATAATCTGCATAGTAATGAATTAGGTCACTGACCCTTCCTTTATATCTTTCCAAAACCCTAAATTATGCTGAAACCCTAATTCATTATTAACTTCCAAAACCCTAAATCACTGCTGAAACCCTAATTCACTATTGACTTCTATTTTTAGCTCATAATGACTTAAAAGCGCTTTTAACCCTTTAGCTCAATGTCACTTTCTGAATATAACACCTGTGACTATAGTGACCTCTAGTAACCATGTTTACCCCTCTTTGGCCCTGGCTATAGTCTAACAGGGTGGTTTAGAAAATTAAGCCTCCTCTCTGAAGCTCCTATTTGGAAAGGGACATTAAAAACATGAGGGTATTTATTCATCTTATCTTTTGTTTGAAAGGACTCTGGTCTTCTTTTAGAGGAATGACATGTTGAATCACTTTGGTGTCGTAAACCTTTAAGTCGTCATAACTCCAAGCGAACACGTCAGGGAAATCCTTCTTGAGCTTGATGTAGTCTTGTCTGACCTATGGACTGATCGTTTTCAACAATTTGATTATTTTCGGATTCTCCTGGGTCTCGATGTTTCAATCTTCAACATCCTCATCATTTGCGATGATCTTAGGATTTCTAGCCACATCGTTTTATTCAAACATATTTTCCAACGGAACTAATCCCTTTGGGATGATATTATTTTTTAGATGTACTATGTCCCTTCCAACTATATAGTTCTGGAAAGGGTCATCCTTACTGCGTGCATCTGCACTCTCATCTTCGTCGTAGCAACACTCGTCATCAATATTTATATTAGCGAACTTGTTGCTCATCTGGAGAAATATCTCCACCTGTTTTTCGTCATTGAACACCTGCCAATTATTGATGTTATCGGGCACTTTTGGCCTGTGTTTGAATTCGATCTCATATTTTCTTTTGTTAAAGATGGGAATTTTAAAAATCAAGACCAAGGTAGCCAATGCATTGGCTATTTGGTTCTGCCCCCTCGGGATCGCCGATAAATTATACTCTGATAATTCTTCAAGGAGATCCAACACTAAGTTTTTGTATTCTCTCAGCCTGGGGTTCTTGGATTGATATATTCCTTTCACTTAGTTTATAACCACCTTGGATTCCCCATGCACTGATATCCTCTTTGCACCCAATTATTTCAAAACTTTCAGGCCCAAAATCAGTGCCTCATACTCAGCCATGTTATTTGTACATTCGAAAGCGAGTTTGTATGAGCAGAGTTTTGTGCCCACCTTGGGAGGAATTATCCATACGTCATCCCCTTCCCCTTCCTTTCTGACAACACTATCAAAAATCATGTTCCACATCTCATTCTCTACATGGTTCCTTGGGTCAACGCACTCAACTACTTGCCACACGGCTTTATCATCGATGGTCATGACGGTTGTCGGTTCTTCCTCTTCAAATCTCAGGTCATTGTAGAATATGGAGGATCCAACCTCATTGTCGATGGAGTAGATAGTATGGTTATTCAATTGTGTCTTACTTATTACCATGTATTTCAACAGTACTTTGTATAAAAGTCTCTCCTGGTCGAAGACAGGGATTGTGGCATATGACATGTCCATTTACAGAGTTCCTTTTAATTTCGTAGCCCACGACCTGGATAACATCATGCCTAACTTAGGGGTATGTCAGCCATGACTACGTTCATAACCATGTTCTTTGAAGGAATTTGGGCCACCAACATGACCAAGTCTTTGATGAGACCCAAACATTTGAATTTCCTTGAATTGAAAGAAAAAAGGTCCTTATAGGGCCTGGTGATATCCAAACCCAAATCGTCCATGATCACCTTTGGCATGAGGTTTTCTGACGCTCTTGAATCCAACATGGCATTATGCAGGTTCATGTCATGGACTTTGAGACTGACATATAACAGGGGAACGTCTTCAGTTTCACCCATTTCTTCTATGCACAAACCAAACAAAATGGCAGGGTGATCGTCCTGGACCCTCAAAGTATCGAGAGTTTCTCCCATTTTTAGCATTTTAATAATCTGTTCCCGATGTTCACCCTTTTTGATAAGTTTGTTGAAAGGGACAAGGATTTTAATCTTGGCCATTTTGTTCTCAAAGTTAAAGGGGGGAGAGACCCTTTCTACCTCTTTGCCACACGTCTCACGGCTTTTTTCTGGAAATTTCCTTGGAGCCTCCTCCTTTGATTTTGCCTTTTCAGTTGCATCCTTGGTCAAGTTGTCTAGCTTCAATCGACTTGTGGAAGGGACATCTAATGGATTTTTCCATATGGGATTTGTCTGCTGAGGTTTGTTAGGCACCTTTTTGTTCCTGAGGTTATATTTCCTTTGGAACTGCATGATGGCATTGTGATAACCCTTCCTGACTTCCTTTGTTTCCCAAGATAGCGTATCATCTATTTCAAGCATAATATTGTAATTTTCACTCATGTATTGATCATTCTCTCCCTTCATTAGGAACATGCACGTGTCTTCGTCGTCGCAACAATGAATTTGGTCTTCAAACATCTGATCAAAATATTTGTCTGCATAATTGTTTTGGAATGGGGGCCTTGTTTTTTGGTCGCCCTGGTTTCTTTGTTCCCTCTGTCGGATCTATAGGACCTGACCCCTTCTAAGGTTCTTATTTCTGGGCTGAGGGTCTTGTTTTTCTCAAGCAAGGGGCCTATTTCCCATAGACATTCTTTATATTAGTTTTTCAATCGTTTTCATCATCAAGTCGAACTTGCCATCTAAGGATCGAGAGGTCAATGAATGTGCATCCCCTTGAGGTTTCTTCTCGCATCTATTAAATCTTTGTTTGATATTTCCCGACACCATCACGTTTACCTCGATTTTGATTGCATCACTCATCATGGAGTCTATATTATTTCCGATCTTCTCTATCTTAACAGCAAGGAGAAATCGTTGTCAAAAGAGTTGGTGTATCATAGTTGCACAGCCCCCAGAAGCAGATGGACTTCTGCAGGAATCGATTTTTAAACCCTCATGAAATGGGCCAAGAACTCTTGCACCGTCTCATCTGGCACCCTTTTCATATTTTTATTCTGTGTCAACAGTTGCAAAGGATTATTTTTTTCTCCCCAAATAGTACTGAAAGTTGTTTCAAATGCGGTGAATTCTTGAATTCTTGATGATGGAAGATATTTGAACCACTTTCTCACCTCCCCAAAAAGACTTTGTGTGAAAAACCTCATTTTGGCATCTGCATAGTCTACCTCTTCTAGGTCGATGAAATCGTTGAACCAATACAAATGATTTTGGGCTGAAACGTTTCTTTCAGTGTCGTAGAGCTTGATCCTCTGGCTGTAGTTCTAGGGAAAATCATGCAGTTGGGAAGGCAGAACAAGGGGGGAGAACCTAGAATTCATTGTTGTAGGGGAGTTTGGGATTTGGGGAATTCTATGAGCAGGATTTGCAACTTGCAGAATTAGAGATCGAATCCTTTCCTCGTAAAAAATTGTATGGTCCAGGCTAGTTTCTAACTTAGACCTAAACAAAGTATGTTCGAACAAAGCTTCAAACTTCAGGTCGTCAATGCTTTGAGCCCCTTCCATGGGAAAGGATATTTTTTTTCTAAGTAATAGAATGGGTCTTGCACTTGCTCCCTTACCCTGCGCAGAAGTATCTCAGGATCATACACAGGCTCTACAGGCTTAGGGTTAGCATTGGCTCTAGTATAAATGGTCTTTGGAGCCAGTTTTTATGAATGGCACTACTACGTGGCACTGATCTTTGTCACTGGAGTCACCAGGGTAAATTTTTCAGCCAATATGGATGTCTTCCCCACTATTACCCTTAGGGTTCAAAACTATAGCTTTAGTCGTTCTCCCAAGGAAAATTTATTCAAGTTCGTCCCCGACAACGATGCCAGAATGTTAGCACTCTGTAAACTTCTTTCGGCTGAGAAATGAATGACAAAGGCAACCTATAAACCAACTTTAAGGCCCAAAACTAGACTTTTGGACCTAGAGAGGGCTCTCTCTGGAGACTTCGTCTTTGTACAGGATATGGCTTTAAGCTGTCGGCTAGATCTAACACCTTCAAAAAATAGTTTCTGGTTCTATTGGTGAAACAGAGTAAGACCTTGGGATATGGAGTCAATTTAAGAAAACAATAGAAACAAATGACTAAATGACTGAACTTGAGAGGATAAAGGCTAAGTAAGAAACAGTCTTCAGTTAAAAATTATTGTGTGTGGCGAGGGGAAAAACACATGAAGCAACTCGGAGCACCGTTGAGGATGAATTCAAAGTTAACTTAGATGAAACATGGTTTTTCTAAATGGCGTGAATCTAGAGCGTTGTGCTTCGAATTCTAGATTCACAATTACATTTTGATTCAGACAGAAACATATATGAATAAAAAGAATACATGAAGCAAGTACACAAAGATAGGAAACAATACATCCAAATGCTACAATTAGAATCTTTTCGTCAAAACTTCAAGACCTTTGCATTAAATTTAAATTGAGCTCAAAGATACATTCAATAGTCACTGTCTACACTATTATTTCCAACCAACCTGGCTTACATTGAAAAGATAACATATATATGCGAGGGCATGCCTCTTGGGCTGCCCTGATCTCTAGATACTATCCCTATAAATTAGGAAACTGACTGTTAGATGAATCTTTGTATGACGCTTTTCCAGAAATAGAAACCAACTGTATTCGGCTGCAACATGACCGCTCGTCTTTGACACGACGGTTCGGTTATTAGAGAGATTTCATTGTGGGGAGAGTGATGTGTCGCTACCTTCCTTTGACAGGGTGTCAGAAATATCAAGTGCTCTGTCATATTCCTGACATATATTGTAATGAACTTGATTTCTACTGCGTGATCATTTGCTAGGGTGCGCACGTGGCGGGTGACTGCAGATTGTCGTAGTCATTACCAAAATGACAACACCGGTTGAAAGGTGACACCTTCTTCAAACTGTCAAAATCCACGCCAGAATGAACATAATTAATCATGCTTTTGATCTCATCTATATTTTTGATATCTGAAGCATTCTCCTGAGAAACCAGTTGCGTCGTTTCAGGTTCCTCACTTTCCTTTGCAAAACCACATTCCCTTTTAGCTTCTTTTGCGTGCTGGCAAGATCCACATGACCTTTATCTCCGACCACTTCACATTCCTTTCTTATGACATCCTCTATGCTTCACGTAGTTGTATGATTGTATCTTGCACTTCCTTGAGCTTTCTCTTGAGCCACGTCATGTTTCCCTTGCGGCCTTGTGATGTTGATACTTCGAGGGTCTTCACTTCTAACTGTTGTCTCAATTATTTGTTTTCCTGGTAAAGCTCAGTGATAGCAACCTACGCTTGCTTCAACTGCTGAGATGAATCACGAACATACGTGCCTTCGGAATCTATCCTCCTCATTCTATTCCATATTTCTCGACTTGTATCTTCAGTAGGTTCTAGCCGAATTGCGCACATGAGAAACTCTTCGATGGTCGACTTCGAGTGCAGTTCGGTCAAGATTAGGTTTCCCCAACTTCCTTGTTCTTCCTTGGCTTGCCCCTTATCTAGGGTATTTTTTGTTGGGGGGACATGGCTTCCAATGTCTTTCCTTCCCACACAACTTTTCTTGCTTTAGCCTCCATGTGATGTGATGTTACCCTTTCCCTGGGTAGAGGGACATATCCCTTTGGATCCTTGGGGATTCTCACTGTGAGAAAAAATGAATACCAGCTGCTTCCCAATCTCCTTAGCTCCTCAACTATCAGCAAATTAATTAGTGAGATGTGAGATAGTTTCCTTTTCGGATGATCCACTTTAGATTGGGCACTATCTACCATCTCTCAGAGGTTCTGGTGTAAGAAAAAGGGTAGATTTAACGGTCTCCTCCCTGTGAAATGCATCAACAATCTAATATGACGCGAATGTATTTTTTCAAACCTCCCCTCATAGGTGAAATATCTCCTAATTACTCCAAGGATTTTCTGAAAAGGTTCCTGCAAATATCTACTCGGAACACCCATCTCGACTTTTCCACCTAAACAGTCTCGCTTGATGAAGTATTCATAGCGCCGCGTGTCCAAGGGAATGCATTTAAACCACCTTTTGTCGTGCAGATGGATTTTTGTTGTGTTCAACATAGTTTCCTCTATTACCTGGAAAGTGACACCCGCAATCACTGTGTGGAACCCGTTGAAACTGAGTGTGAATTGTTCAGCTAGTTTGATATTGAATCCTTGGATTTTTCTACAAAAGGCCATGCATCCAAATTGTTCAAATGATTCTCTAACCTCCATATCTTCATTGATCAACATTAATTTTTGGGGCTCGAGCCCAACACTTATTCCACTTCACGTGCACTTCCTTATGCTTTGGTAGGTTGCCATGGTGCAACGCGTATTTTTTCTGCGCATGGTAGATTTGACATGGGCCCAAGGTAGTAATATTGATCAACCCGATCTTGCAAGAAGAATTACAAACAATGCATAAGCTTGGATGGTGAACATAATGCATGCAGAACAACCAAAATTTATAACAGAGCGGGTGAGAGGTCGAATTGTGCCAAGGGACACAGAATTAATGGTGACTAAAGGTTTCGAAGCAAACTGAATATTTTTCGTAGCACATCCAACTGACGAGTCCACTTTGGGGCATGTAAAGTACAATTGATAAGAGATTCAGAGCATATGTAATATGAGCACCGTAATTTTTCGTTCTCTCCAACTTCATAATGAGTTGATGATGGTCATTTGCACCTGCCAATACGACTTCTATTTAACAACTTGCCTCAACCTTTGGCGCGTAAAAAATTCCTTTATGACAGTACCCGACTCTTTGGGAAAAGACTCATACCATTTACACAGGTTTTGACTCTAACATCCCTTCCCGACTCCAAGGACCAACCGACCACTTGCTGACTTCGACCCCTTTGTTGTTTGGTACCTGACCTCACATGCATTGACACACGAACCATGACTTGACTAAGACCGACTCTAACTAAAAGAAAAATGACGATGCTAACACTTACCATGACTATAGAGCGAGCTATGGAGATAGAGGTTACCCTATAAATCCTTGGTTGTATGGATATGGAGATACAGGTTGTTAGGCATGTGGATCAACCTCTTCGATTGAGAGAGTGGTTGGGAATAAGTTTTCCCTATGTGTTGGAATAATGGTTCCATAACTCTTTGAGAAGAGTCACGAGTGCCTAGGTCCATAAAGCTTTGAGAATTTATGGCTAGCCTGTTGTTGAGGCCCTGGAAGGGAAGTGGGATTGTTGGCTATGCATGCTGCAACGTGCCAATAATGAAATGCAAAGTACAGTATATAATTAGTACGAAAGACCAACTGTAGGGCTTTCAGGCGGCTATGCATGCTGCAACGTGCCAATAATGGGAAAGGTTTTACATTTGGTAGCTATTACAATCCACACGTCCCCCTAAATCTGCCATGGTTGCTTGTGATCGTCGTGAAGAAGTTAAATTAAGGAGTAGCACCGACAGAAAATTGAAATAGTGGTGACAATAACATTGTTGGAGGATGAGGAGGTCCAACAACGTTATTGTCACCACTATTTTAAACGACTGTATAAACATGACATATCCATAAGATATACATGAAGAGCTAGACCCTATCTGATAGAACTTTGAACACTCATTCAAGTAACTTAAGTTAAAAGAAGATATATATGAAAAATTAAACTGCTTAGCATTGAAGTTTGATATTTATTTAGGTAATTTTTTAGTAGGGTTTGATATTCATTTAGATAATTTAGGAAAACCAAGAATTACATGAAAAATGAAAAATTAGACACTCATATATTAAATTGGGCTTAGATATTCATTTAACTTTATGTCTTTGAATCGTTATTGACAAATACATTAACTTAATCATTGCTAATTTTGAAATGATATGAGTAGTTATTGACAAATACATTAACTTAATCATCGCTGATGTAGTTCTCTCCAAATCCAACTCCAGCTCCTACGATCTACTTCTTGCACACAAGGAGACAAACAACTACCCATCTACAATTCTTTCTAATGTTAGAAAATTCAAATCTACTAGATAAATTAGATCTAAATTACTCATGCATTAAACACAAATAATCTAGAGGAAAATCAATGAGCCATTAATGAATGTAAGAGAAATACATCAAACTCATACCTTGAATGTTGATGCTTCAAACTCATACCTTGAATGTTGATGCTTCCCTCCTAGTTCCCTCCTAGTTCCAGGCTTCCAATTCTCTTCCTTAGCCTCTTGATTTTCTCTCTCTATTCCAACAACATAATCATGCTCAAAACTCTTTTTTTTTCATCTCCTTAATTTGGCCTCTTTTTATAGGATTTTAGAAGAGATTAGAGGTACGCTTCATGACATGTGAATTAGGTGGGTGCAAGTCATGGATAGGTGGATACAAATCATGGATAGATTTATAGCATGTGAACTAAGAAATTACAAGTCATAGTTAGAATTCATGGCATCTGAACTAAGCAATTACAAGTCATAGTTAGAGTGCATGGCATGTGAACTAAGCAATTACAAGTCATGGACAAGTTTCGTGCTTAATTATGAGTTTTTTCCAACCTATTATGAACTTTTTTTCTATTATAATTTTTTTTCTTAAGTTCCATGCTCAATTATGAGCTTTTTCCAACTCACTATGAACTTTATTTTCAATTATGAGTTTATTCTCAATTATGAAACAATTATTATTTCATAAATTGTGACAAAATAATAATTATGAGGCCCTAGTGTTGGTTTTCACACTCTTTAATGACTTCTAGGTTGAGTTTTGTGTCCTTGGTTGGTTTACTCTCCAATCCTAATCCAAGGCCCTAAACCTATCTAGATTTTATTCACATAAGACCCTTTCCTTGAGAAGAGACACTCAAGGAAAGGGTGTTGTGTCAAGGATTCCTCACAAGGTTACCAAAATTCAAGAAGGAATAATTTTAATATATAAATTTGGGTACAACCATGAAGGCTTGGGAATATAAGAGGATAACATTTATGTGTAAAGGAATTCACTTTGAGAAATCCACTTATGCTAATTAGAGTGTTGAATGGAATCAGGGTGTAAGGGTAAATAATTTAGTGAATAAAGTAGTGAACATTCATTTCATTATAAATGATGCCAATGTACAAATAAAGCAGTTCAATGTGGGAAGAATTATTATAAAAGGATTGACATGTCAAGATGCTAGTCTTCTGATAAAGAAAGATAAAGTGTATACATGGAGACAAGATACATCATCTCTAGGGATTAGTGGTGCATGTATGCCTCCATTATTGTTGTGGGAGTAGTGCATTGGAAGAATGGTATGAATGTTAGAACTTTAGGGGTGAAGTAATGAAGGTGTATGCATGCTAAATAATGTCAACATATGCATAAAGTGATACATTGTGTGCATATTGGTTCAATAAGTATGAAAACATACTTCCAGGAGAGGCATTACATAAATTTAAGTAAATTCCAAAAGTGAATAAAATCCATGAGTAACAGGAGATAATAGAAAAAGATACCACTAGGTGGATACCAAGCTATTCAAATTCCTTTGCAACACTCAAGGAGTGATGACATAAATGAAAGGGATTACTAATGCATACAAAAATATAGGGTGCATTCCAAGAGTGCTAAGTCCATTCCCAAAGTAGATTGGGATGATAATCCAAAAGGATTCAAGCATGGAGGTGATTTTCTAAAAGGAAATCAATAAAGGACCATGAAGAGGAAAATTGTTCTATGCTTACTATGGAATGGAAAAGAGATAGAGCTTGAAGAGAACCC
>JASDQU010372111.1:40251-56524 GCA_032191745.1 Picea mariana | reverse complement strand
TTTGTTTCTCCTCCTTCGATTTATCAACCCCGCAAGCTTTGAGTTGCGACAGTAAATCCTTGAATTTTGTAAAGAAATCTTGGCTATTGTCGAAGATTTTTAGATCCAATGTGAGAAGATCCACCTCCAAAATGTGTCCCCTCATCTCATCCTATTTTCCAAATATCCCTTCCAAGGTGGTTCAGGCTTCATTGGGAGTCTTACAGGAAGATATGTGAAAAAGGAGATCGAGAGAAATAAGACTGCAAATTGTTCTGAGTGCCTCATCCATGCGATTTAAGTACTTGGATTTTTCTATGGATAATGTCAGTTTTGTATCTGTATTCAAGGTTAACCTTTACAAACCTATGGTTCAGAGATGTATGGCTATTTTATCCTTCCATGCAAAATAGTTGTAAGGTGTAAGAATGAATTCTTTTTGGAAATCCATATTTCCGTTGTCTTCAATATTTTGTACCTGCAAAACATTTTGGTGTATCTTTTTCTTAGTAGTCCTTCGGATATGATACCATGTAAATGTGTTGAACCTATACAGAATATATCTAGCTAAACAATGATACACAAATTTGCAGAGAGAAAAGGAGAAAGAATAATAAGGAGAGAAAGAATGAAAGAATTCTCATTAACCGTTGTGAATAATGAATAATTTACTCATGATATACTCTGTATAACTCAATACGTGCGACCTGGAGGAGAACCAATGCACCATAGTGGTGGTATAGAGTGATCTAGAAACACACCAACAGTTACGGGAGTGAACTTCCACCTAGTCTAGTCTCTCACACAATTACGGGAGTGAATTGCCACCTAGTTGAGTTAACTAGTCAACTATCTTCAGTTAACTAACTGAACAGAGAGTAGTGAGGAGTTAACTCAAGAAATCAAGGGTAATGCACCAGTATGGTGATGATCCCAAGGAAATTTCACATTAGCTAGTGATGATCCCAATGTTTTATGGTGACAAAACCAATGCAGCATCTAAACTCAACTCAACTAATCAAACTAAAGTGTCAATTGAAAGAGAATATTCTCCAGGTGGAATATTCTATCCTAAAATATAGGAGACTGGATAATGACTAATTATGACTAATAAACAAGGAAAAATCTTAGGAAAAATAAATCCTAGGTGTGTGTGAAGTAACTCCAACAAGATGAATGAAGTAGTAATGAAATCTTACTTGGAATTAAGAGCATACTGTATCAGAGCAATGTGTTCTCTCCCCTTTCCTTTGTCCATCTTACCTCCTTTTAATATCTCCAAGGTAATTGAATTACGCAACCACTTCTTGTTAATTTATTAACTAACAATTAGTTAGTTAATAGGAGATTTGTTAACTAAGTTAATAAATAATAATAATAATAATATGATAAGGGTATTAAATCAAACTAATAAGTGGGGACCCCCTAATTCTCTTTAATGAATAAATAAACCATTTCATCCTTGTATCTTCCACCTTGAATGCATGACATATCAATCTCACCACGTCATACAATCCATGTCATTATTATGTACAAAATGAAAAAATCATAAGAGACCCTTGTCACTCCACATGGAAATTATGCAATTTATCAAAATCTATCCATTTCATAACTTATCCAAATATGAAGCATGTAAAATATAAGATTGTTCAAAACAGTGCTAGAAAATATGAGCTGTCAAAATAAACATGAGTTGTCTAAGAATGATATGTTATCCAAAATAAAGTGCAAGCAAGTCCATATATATCTGCCAAAGAAATTATGAGAAACCATATTTACTGTGAGAGGTTGCTCCTCTCTTGCTATGACTACTGTCATCCTTTTCATTTTTTCCAATTGATGAATCTACCTTAGAATATTTCTGATCGTTCTCTTACATATGGGAAGTGACTAAATGAGAAGATTCTTGTGATGATTTTGACCTGGTTGTTGCTACTTTATTTTCCTCGAGGTTTTCTTCAAGATCAATTATTTTGGCCTTATGATGGGCATGTGAGGCTTGGGATTGAGGCTGCAAATTTCGATGTGAAGAAGGTGGTGGTGGAAGTGAACTAGTGGGCCAAGCATGAAAGGGAGGTTGTCGTCGGTTATCAATATTTTTCCATCCTTGTGAGTGTCTGAGAAGAGGGTGCACAATATCTTGCCAGCCATCTCATTCCGGCACAACTAAAGGATTGGAATTATGATTTGGAACTGGTATGCCAATATTTAGGTGTGGATTCTTAGGAATAGGCGAAGGTATGTAAGCTTGTAGGCCAACCAAGTTGAGGAACTCTGTTTGTAACAATTGATTAAACTCTTCTGAATTTGCATCAAAATGTATAGAGAACCTTAATATTTTGTTTCCCCTTTGCTATTGACCCAATCCTCTACCTCTGTTATTACTCCTCCTGCTATGACTTCCTCTATTGAAAAAGCTCATTCTAACACACATTCACAAATATTAGAACTAGAGCACAATTAATCCATCATATAAAATTTTGCAAAATAATAACTTAGACCTAGCTCTATATACATAACAATACATGCGCAAGCAATCAATATGCATTCCACATTCCATAACTAGTAATTACTCAGAACATGGATTTATAGGGCTCTTGGGATTTCATGATCAAGTTTTTAATTAGTGGAAAATGGTAAGTATGATCAGGAAATGCAATACGAACTATTCATTTACCATGACTAGTTATGTCATATCGTTATCATCAACATCTTTTAATATGAAACAAAAAAAATACCAAACCAACTAAACACTCCTTTTTCAACTTATATAAGTATGCCATGAAACATTTCTTACAATTGTAATCTAAGCATGGGAATGAAACATGTATTTGGGTTAATGAAAGGGATTGTAATGAATGGAAAATGTTAAGTATGATGGGAAAACACAATGGACATGCTTATATTACAATTATATCCATTATCATTCAATCCTTACAATTCCAACAAACAGGATTATAGTCACCACACAACCATAGTGTTCAATAAAATTGTTCTCTCTCATTCCATAAAGTATTCATTTCGAAAACATACATGTCACACAACAGTTTTGTCATCATTCGAATTGTTCTCAAAATATTTTCCTGTCACATTCCAAACATTATTTCTTTTTTTCCAAATAATAAAAATCCATGTATTAGTCCCTTTTAATACCAACCTTCATCTTCAGTCAAAACAGTACAGATTATTGTCAACATCAAATGTGAAAAATTCATGTAGACAACGCTAGAAAAATCAACATAGTCATCAAACAAACATTTGAGTTATCCAAACAAATATCTTCTTTATCTACACTCTTAAATGATCGATTTCATTGCTTATCAAGCAACACTTGAACGATCAAATCGTAACAATTCTTGTTCAATCCGATCCCAAATTGGATAGAGCCTTTTATTTGCAAGGAGATGATAGAAAAATATGTGCATTGAAATTACTCAATCAATATCATGGTATCGTGCCCCTATTATGGCCAAAAGGTCGTGAAATTGAACCCAACAGAGATGTCACGAAACAACAGGGGTTTCAAAACTTTATTGCTACCAAAGCACCACCATTAACTTTATGAGGCCGAATGGGTCACTAAGAAACAATCTTGAACTCTTGTGTGACATTTGTCACACATATAATCATAATACACAGAGACAACGATGCCTCTTTTTTTGTTTTATGTCCCAAACAACGACCATAATCAAAATAAGGGTTTTACAGGATTGTATTTTCCAACGAATAACATAATGTCGATAATAAAAGAGCTTTGACCCAGAACGCTTTTAGTTTGGTCTTGGCCCGGCTGAAATGTGCATGCGAGTAGAAAAACAAGGTTATGCATAGGGTTGCATGACATTTTATTTCAAGAAACAACACAAGATCTGCAAACTAAAACACCATAGACCCAAAGCACAAGATTTTTCCATTTTAATGAGCTATATAAAAACATAGACCAATCATGGTAAATAAGAAACCAACAACCATAACTATGGAAATCAACCATCCATCATAACATTCAGACTTTTGTGCATGTGTTTTTCCAAAACCAGGAGAAAAAACACCTTATTCTTCTTCAAAATAGAACGTGAAAGCATCGAATGACAAGCACAACATGTAGTTATAGAGTCGGGCATAAATTATTAAGAAAAAATCACATTAGATTATATGGAATCAAAACCCTAGTACCTAATGTTTTTGTAGGTTAAAAGGTGCCTTCGAGTGGCTATTGTGGTTACCAGAGCTCGATTTCCACTAACGAATTAAACAAATTCCAAAACCCAAAATGGTAGCTTCGAACAATAATTTGGTGCATTAACTGTTGGTAACGTCGTGCTAGGGTGACGACCAACATTAATCACTTGCTAAACCCACTACAAACCACATCAAAACCCCAAGCAACCAATAGGTTCCAAGTAAGTGCCATCTCATTTAGGACCACATGTTACAAATGCAACCACCTACCATATTAACCATTGTTGGAAAACAACAATGTCCATCCTATGGTATATGCATACAGGATGTCCCACACATGTTTGAAATATCATCATTCACTAACATATGAACTTCCAACACTTAGCTTCCATAATTAAGATCGTTGGTCATACCATGCAATGTCTATAAAATATACATGTTGGATCATTATCAGTAGAATATATAACATGTGTGCGTTGTGGATAATATCCCATATGCATTGAAACCTTCAACATTTTTCCAAATATAAATCATTATACTATCACAATTGCAACAATAAGGTCAACACTACCATATCCTTGTAACTTGTCTAATATGTATTGGACCATGTACATATAACCTGTGTAATATATATATAAGTCATGCACTATGTGCATATGTATGCAGGTCGCCCTTTTCTTATATGTCTAAAACTCAGCAGGTAGTGGGTAAATATCATGTCGATGCATTCATAAAAAAAATGAGAATCACTTTATCATTTGAAATAGTAGCCATAAAACTCTTTTTGAAGATGATTTTTCCCAGCATTTGTACTTAGAATCAAAAAAATTCCCAACGAGGAGTTTTGAATACCATTTGAAACCATTATTATTATCACTTAAATCCAAGCTCATATCAAAATAATCATCATGCAGGGGATCCGTAAGTATCAAAGATAACCATCAGTAATAAAGAATTTAAGTGACTTTTCCTTCAAAGGGGCTCTTCCTAGTTATTTATTTGAATGACACTATAGGGGGTCCCCACTTATAATTTATTTTATATATATATGTATATATAATATTTTTTTTAAATGCGTATGTCTTGCAATTCTTTGCATGCAAGTGACTTTTGACAATTTTGAGAGTCAACACTAGAAACTCCACAGGGAAGGCAATGTAATATTGGATTGAACTCAGCTTTTTGGTTTCATAGACAGAGAAATGTTTTTATGTTATGTACTCTAATTTTTGTTATTTTTTCTCTGGTATGCTCTTTCAAATTGGGGTGGCGAAAGGTAGAAAATTAAAAGATGAGAAAGGGGATAGCTTCAGTACTCACTCAATTTTAAGCAAAGTGGTCATAGGTGTAGCATGATACAAGGTTGTGGACAACAAGTGATTGTCTTTCTTTCTGTTATGGCTACTTATCATTACTTAACCATACCTTTTTAAAACAAGGAAAAATTGTGGTTGTACATGACTTATTCAAATTAGGTTGAAACAAAACTTCAACAAAATCAAAGACAGAGCGAAAAAAAAAAAACACTCAAACTGAAAATCAAACCTCAAGAAAGACTAGAAAGTGAAACAACAGTACTGAAGAAAATAAATGTAGAACAATAAACCAACTGTACAACCTAAACTAATATTTACATGAAACATTGATTTAGAAAATGTAATAGTTAGGTACGCTCAACATAATGTTTCAAATGTGAGCCATTAGTCATGAAAGAGAATAATCGTTATTTGAAGTCTTTTAACATGTAAGTATTATTTCCAACTATTAGAGCGATCTTGTAAGGGCCTAGCCAGAGTTTTTGGAATTTGGAATGCTTTCCTTTATCAACATGTGTGGATTCCCAAAGAAAGACGTTTTCTTTGACCTTAAACTTGACGAAAATTGCATGCTTATCAAAGTACTTCTTGATTGTCTGCTACCTTTTCTTCATATTTTCCAATGCATGGTTTCTTTGATCTTCTAAATCCTGAAGAGCATTCATTCTTTGGGAAATATCAGTGGAATTTAACTCCTCAATATGTATGTCTAAACGAAGGGAAGTAAGTTCAAGTTCAACATGCATCACATCTTCCTGACCATATAAGAGTGAGAAAAGAGTATGGATAGTGTTGTTTTTGGCAGTTGTGTGATCATCCCACAATGCATATGTGAGAAGAGTGTTCCATTGACAGGGTTTGTCATCAATAATCCTTTTCAGGATGTTGACCAGGTTTTTGTTGGTTAATTCATCTTACCCATTTCCCTGAGGGTAATAGGTGGATGAGGTGAAGTGCTTGACTCCAAATTCACTTAGAAACCGAGAAAACTTTGCAGAAATAAACCTTGATCCATTATCTGAAATTATTTCGAGTGGAGGATTGGGTCATGCTTTGACCAACCTACAGTTTACACGATAACATTTTGGAATCATTTTCAAGGAGGATTTTGAATCCTCTTTCGTGCCATAATGACACTTTGGAAAGCTACCATCCCAAATCCTTTACCCCTAGCTTTCATGGCGACTCCACTAGAAGGATGCCCCCCTTCCACCCTTGATGAGATCTTCTTGTAGCTCATCTGGAGACTCCACCTTCCCAAAATCTGTCTTCCCTCAAGACTTTTCCCCCTTGAAGATTCAAACCTGCTAAGGTTTACCGAATAAGGCTTCCTCTCAAGTCTCTTGTTTTCAAAACCCTTTTCCAAGGTACCCTTCCCCTTGCTCCAATGGCTCACCCTTCATAAAAATACCTTTATAAACCATTGAACATGGTCACCATCCCTAGATATCCCAATACAATGCCAAAAGAGTCTCATAAGTGGTTTCCAAAGTTTCCAGGAAATAGTGTGATCACTGCAGATGATCATCTCTATGTCATGGAAAATGCAGAAGTGGAGCATGATGATGTAGCAATGAATATACTAGCCTCATGGAAAATGCAGAAGTGGAACATGAGGATGTAGCAATGAAGATACTAGCCTCATCATCAATTGAAGATGTTGAGAGATGGTTCAAAAGACTTATTGATAATCACATAACATCTTATGAAGACTTTCCCAAGTTACTTAAGAACATATGGATAGTGAAGAAAGACAATGGAATGCTTGTAGCTCAATTCAATTAGATAAATAATAAGGAGAATTAGATAGTGAGTGAATTTGACAACAAGTTTGACAGGATTTATAGTCAAATCCTAGTAGATATACTCCATACATATGCAGTTGTTCATCTCCTTTACATGAATGCTTTCAATGGGTGATTTCATTTCATCATGAAGGAAAAGACTAAATATTTCAGTAGTAGTACTCCATATCCAATTGCTCTCTTGACTCAGAAGATATATCAAATGAGTATTCAGTTTATCTAAGCTCAGAATCATATCATGGGATGATTAACCACTACGTAAAGGAATCAATCTGCCTCCAAACCTCAGTTTTCTAGACAACAAAGAGATGCCATAGGTTGGAAAACAAGGCCTCAACAAGAGGTAAAACCTTCTTATACATTGAACCCAGTTGGGATGGTCATCACAGAAGAGACATCGTGGTGTTCTCCATGTCAAGAACCTCACCAAGAGTATGAATGTCCCCAACGATATGAATAATCCCCTAATAGTATGAAATTCATGGATATGATTTGCAACTTCCAAGAGGAAGAAGTCACACAGGAATAGATTGATGAGACCAGAAGAAAATGGGTAAGAGAGGGATGAATCTGGGTGTTAATCTAGTTGAAAGATGATCAGATAAAGGAATTGAGGAAGAGGGAATTTTTGACAAACACTAGAAGAAATAAGGTTCCAGTTACTCCATCACAACCTTCCACTCCAGCTCATCCGGAAGCAACCACTCCTTCCTCATCCACAGAGAAGGTGGTCCCACCACTTCCACCTCTAGTACACAAGTTGCTTATGAATCCAGCTCCAACATATGAGATTCAGTTGAACATAGACAATTTTGGCCATGTTTGGGAAGTTGAATATGGCGGTCCCTGTAATAGAGATGTGAAAAATTCCTTTTGTGAAGAGGAAATATTGAAGTTATTACAGGTACCAACCTAGAAAGAGGACCCTCCAATCATTTTGAACACCATGTATCTTGGTCGGAAAAGGGATAGTAATCCTCCCTTCTATATTTATTTGGGCATGAACGACCTCTGCTTAAACAATTGTATGATGGACTATAGGGCCTCAGCAAATGTCATGTCCTTAAAAGTGATGGAGCAACTTGGCTTAAAGATGACCCGACCATATGGAAATGTTTATGGCATTGATTCTAAATGGGTCAAGGTTTATGGGATACGTGAAGACATTGAAGTTTACCTGATTGATTTCTCCCATATCAACATCCTTATGAATATAGTAGTGATTGATGTTCCAGATGCTTGAGGAATGCTTCTATCAAGAAGTTGTTCTAACTCTCTTGAAGGATTTCTCAGTACAGATCTCACCCATGTGCATATTCCCATGGGACATGGAAATTTTGAGATATTATACAGTCGAGAGCGGGTTGATAGGCATGTGATGGACCCCAATGGTCCTAATTACACTAGTGAGTGTGACTTTGATGTACCTCATGAGACTATTTAGTATGATCCTTGGGAATTTCCTTTTGCACAGTAAGATTGCATAGATACACTACTCCGAAGGACAAATGAGTACAAGGAGAAGCTTGAAAGTTTCCAAGGGAAAGAGCCACGATCCATCCAGATATTAAAGAAAGAAGATAAAGACAAAAAAAAAACATGAGAAATCCATTGAAGATGTCGTTAATACAGAGCCTCCTTCCTATCCTTAAATCATGAATAAACCTTACATCAAATACAGTGAAGGAAGTTTTGCGTTCATATGGGAAAAGAGGAAGGGAAAGCCGAAATTTTACTAGAAGGATTACATTGCTTAGCTTGCTCCTTACATCATCAAGAAGAAGTCTGAGAAAGAGAAGTACTACTTGATAGCTTTGGATAAGAGAAAGATGGCATTACCAAAGGATGGGTCTCTTCTCCAACCCTACATTCAAGACACTTGATTTCTTCAGGGACCAGGCTCGAGGTAAGTAGGTAGGTCATCTTGCTTTCCTTGCATTTGCATTTTGATTACTCATTGTAGCTTAGTTGCATTTCATATTTCATTTTTTTCTACTTGCATATTTCTTTCACCATACTACATGTTCAGTTTAGCATTAAGAGCAGTGTGCACGATAAGTAATAATGATACGTAGAATAATAAGATGCACGGGTGTGCTCATTCATTAGAAAGTGAGTACTACACTGTGTGGAGTCAGTAATGTGCCAAAATGATGTTGCACAGGTGTGTGCATTGAACATTGGTGTTGCGTAGAAAATAAGGGTGTACGTGGTATGTACACTAAGTTATGATGTTGCACAAGGTATAGTTAGTAGCGTACACAAAATATTAGTGCGTGATAAAGCACGTTGAAGTTTGGCATCATAGGGTGTATGTTTGAATTTTGGGCACACAATATGAACACATTAGAACCCGGCGCTGTGTAGTGCAGTACTTGCAGTACGTAAAACGTTATATTGTTGGTGCGTGACACAAAAGTCTTGCTCTATAAATATTGGTGTGTGACAGAAAAGTATACATACTAATTAGATGAGCGCAGTGCATGTGTTATGTTTTAGCGTGGTGTATGTAAAATTGGTGCATGCTAATAATTGGAAAGTAGTGCGCACGCAGTAGATTGGGGAGTCAATCTTCCCAAGAAATGAGAAGAAGAATTATGATGTTGTATGAAAACATAATTGTACATCATTTCATGATTTGATTGTCTATCCTAACAACTTTTTTTGGCTACACATTTTGTATAATTAACAACAAGTAGATCAGAACAAGATCAACACAAGTTTAGAATCATGGAAGATGTGCAAGGGATTTTAATTCATGGAGAAGAGAACAGAGGAATGTATGTCCATATGGGTATTGAAGGTACAAATTCCAATGGACATGGAGAAGGTAAGGAAGAAAGCATGAATTTGATGGAAACCATAAAGAATTTACAGACAGATTTCCTGAGTCATAAAGCTGACAATGAGAGGATTATGAAAGCCAAGGAGCTATAGGAAGAATTCAACATTAAGTTGATGCAGAGATTGAACATAATTGAGAAGAAAATGGATAAGCAGACTCATTAAGCAGATCAGGAAGCTATAGGTCCCATGATAAGAGGGGAAGGTTAGTGCATAGAAGAAGTGTTGACAAACAACACCATCACTCTCCAAGACATTCCAATGGGAAAGTGCGCAGTAGTTCAAGTCCTGTCAAGAAACATAAGAATAATGGAGTGGATGAACTACGGGGGGGAATGAAAAAAATCAAGCCTCCTACTTTTGATGGTGAACATAAGAAGGATGAGGATGTAGAGTCATGGTTGTTAAATATGAGAAATTATTTTCAGTTGCATAATTACTCTTCCAACACAGAAGGAAGAATTTATATTTACTAACTCAAGGGAAAAGAATCAATGTGGTGGGACCAATATGTGCAAGTACAACACATTGATGAAAAGAAAGTGACATGGAAATTATTCAAGAGGTATTTCCAAAGGAAATACTTGACTAAGAAATATTATTACAAGAAAATGAAAGAGTTCTTTGAACTCGAGATCGAGAGTATGACTATTGATGAGTATGAAAGAAGGTTTTTAGAACTACTGAGATATGTTTCCTTCATCAAAGATGATCAAGTTAAGATTCAGAGATATTTGAGTGGGCTACCACCATTTATCAGTGACAAAATACAATATGATTATCCCAAAACATTGAAGGAAACTATAAGAAGGGCTAAGTGCCTTTACGATCAACAAAAAGGGAAAGAATCTTACCATAAATATTGGGAAGACAAGAAGAAAAGTAAGATGGAACTGAGGAAGAAGGGGACTAAGCCACCATTCTTCAGAAATAACTATCATGAATAGCCAGCTACTAAAGAATCTAGAATGACAGAGTCATTGAGGAAAAGTTCAATGCAACAACCTATTCAATGTTGGGGTTGTAAGGGAGGTCACATGTACAGAGATTTCCCATGCAGAATTGAAAGAGTGAAGACTCTTCACAACATGCAACAAGATGAAATAGTAGAGGACATGGGCAGAAGTGTACCTAGGATTTATGCAACCTTGGACAACAAGCAAGCTAAGTTTCAATCACATATGATTGAAGTTGAAGGTAAGATAAATAATCATCCCATTTCTATTTTAATTGATTCAGGAGCTAGGAACGATTATCTAGATCCTAATATGGTGGAAAGGTTTCATTTGCCAAGAAGCAATCTTGGAAAACCTTGGATGGTATATCTAGACATGAGAGCTAAAAGGAATATTAGTGAGATGGTTAAATCATGTCCAATAAACATGAATGGACTGGACACCAGCGCAGAGTTGAATATCATACCTTTAGGTTCCTATAACTACCTAATTGGTATGGATTGGTTGGACCAACACCATGGTGTCCTATATTGTTACAACAAATCATTTACTTGCTTGGATGAGTACACATGAATTGAATGAATTACATATGCAACTTGAAGAGATTTTGAAGAAGGGGTATATACATACAAGTGTGTCACCTTGGGGTGCCCCTATATTGTTCATGAAGAAAAACAAGGGAATTTTGAGACTTTGTATTGATTTCAGGAAGTCGAACAAGGTTACTGTAAAGAAAAACTATCCTTTTCCAAGGATAGATGACCTTTTTGATTAGCTAAAAGATGAAAAAATATTCTCCAAGATTAATCTCAAGTCAGGCTACCATCAGGTAAGAATTAAAGAAGAAGACATCAACAAGAATTATTTCAGAACAAGGTATGGCCATTATGATTTCACAGTGGTTCCATTTGGAATAATAAATGCACCAGTTGTCTTCATGTGTCTCATGAATGATGTATTCAGGAATTACTTGGAAAAGTTTGACATTGTCTTTTGGATGTGATTTTGATATATTCTAAGTCTGAATAAGAACATAAGAAACACTTGAGAATGGTTTTACATGTTTTGAGGGAGCATCTGTTGCATGCCAAATTGAGAAAGTGCTCATTCTACCTGAAAAAAATACATTACTTCGGCCATATCTTCTCTAAGGAAGGAATAGCAGTAGATCTAGAAAAGATAAGATCCATTGAAGGATGGCCAGAGCCAAGAATTGTCTCTGAAGTAAGATTATTCATGGTTCTTGCAAGTTACTAAAGAAGATTCATTGAAGAATTCTCAAGAATTTCACACCCAAATACTTCTTTGCAAAAGAAAGGTGTGAAGTTTAAGTTGACATTGGATTATGAAAGGAGTTTCCAACACTTCAAGCATTTACTAACAAGAGCTCCAATATTGAGGATTGTTGATCCAAATGAATATTTCATAGTATGAATTGATGCATGTAATGAGGGACTTGGTGGATTCCTTAGTCAGAATGGTTATGTTGTGTGCTTCGAATCAAGGAAGTTGAAGGAGAATGAAATACACTCTGCAACTCATGTTTTGGAGTTGGCAACCATTGTGCATTCCTTGAAGATGTGGAGGCACTACCTCATGGGGAAAATATTTGAATTGAGGACAGACCATAGTGGTCTTAAATATTTGTTTGATCAACCAGCTTTGAATTCAAGGAAAAGCATATAGTTAGACGTCATTAGTGAATATTATTTTGATATAAAACATATCAAAGGTAAAGAGAACAAGGTGGTTGATGCACTCAGCATGAGGGTGTATGAGATGCATGCTACAACCATTAGCATGTGTCGAAACTATTATCATGTGTCAATCAGATTTGAGAGGTATAATTCTAGAAGCTGCTAAATCAAATCATAAATACATGGATTTAAGGGGAAAACTTCAGCAAGGAAGCTTACAGCAAAAAGTTGAATACTATAAGCTAGAAGAGGATTAAATTCTTAGATACAGAGGAAAAACTTATGTGCCAAATTCTCAGGAATTGAAGAATATGATATTGGGATAAATGCATAATGTACCTTATGTTGGACACCCAGGTTACCAGAAAACTATTGAAGTTGTCAAGAGCTAATATTATTGTCCAGGCATGAAGAAAGAAGTTGTTGAGTTTATTTCCAAGTGTTTGGCATGTCAGAAGGTCGAGGCTAAGAATAGTCATCCAATTGGTCTACTACAACCATTACCCATTCCAGAGTGGAAATGGAAGTGGTAACAATGTATTTTATCACTAAGCTACCCATAACTAACAAGCAACATGATTCTATCATGGTGGTAGTAGACAAGCATATCAAAGGTACACATTTTATTCCAGTAAAACTTACTCACAAGGAAGCTAACATAGTTGATATATATCTAAGAGAAATAGCCTGATTGCATGGAATGCCCAAGAAAAATGTTTCTAACATAGATCCAAATTTTACTTCAAAATTTTGACAAGGATTGTTCAATGGATTTCAAACAAATCTGTATTTTAGCACAACTTATCACCCAGAGTCAGATGGGCAGACAAAAAGGGTGAATCAAGTAATTGAATATGTGTTAAGGATGTATGTCAAGGATAAACCATTCAAATGGGAGGATTACCTATAGTTGGTAGATTTTTCCTCCAACAATGGGTACCAAGCATCCCTAAATATGATCCCATTTGATGCACTCTATGGCAGGAAATAAAACACACCAGTCAGTTGGGAAAACCCAGCAGACCATGCAATAGTTGGGCTAGAACTGCTCAGAGAAATGGAAGATCAAATAATAAAAATTAAGTTGAATTTAAAGATTGTGTAGGACAAGAAGAAATTTTTTGTTGATAAAGGAAGAACTCGCAGGGAATTTAATGTGGGAGACCATGTGTTCCTAAAAGTAAAGGCCAACAGAAGCTCCCTTAAGTTGGGAAATTGTTCAAAGTTGGTAGCATGGTTTTTTGGGCCATTTGAAATCCTGAAAAGGATTGGGCCTGTGGAATATATGCTTTCCTTTCTTACATCAATGCATATTCATAATGTATTCCATGTGTCCTTTCTTAAAAGATATATACCTGATACTAATCATGTTATTGATTGGAATGTGATTTAGGTGGAACTAGAAGGCAGTTTTCAAGTGCATCCAGTGCACATATTGGATTAGAAGATCAATCATCTCCAGAGTCGATCCATAGGGATAGTAAAAGTCCAATGGACCTGGTACAGTCATGAGGATGTGACTTGGGAACATGAGGATGTTGTGCCGAAAGAATAGCCGCATATTTTTGAAAATTTTTAAAATTTTGAATGTTGTTGCACAGGAAGTGGGGCAGCTAAGGGACTATTGAGCAGAGAAGGGGCACACATCCTGGGTGTAAATGTGTTGAATCTACATAGAAAATATCTAGCTAGAAAATGGCATACATATTTTGTAGAGAAAATATGAGAAAATAGAAACATGAGAGAAAGAATGGAAGAATTTTACTAACTAAATAAATGAATGATAATTTACACATGATATATTATGTATAACTCAACTAATGCACATTGGAGGAGAACCAATGTGCCATATCAGTGGTGTAGAGTGATCGGGACACACACCAATAGTTAGGGGAGTAAACTGCCACCTAGTCTCAGTTAACTAGTCTCTCAGTCTTCAATTAACTAACTAAAATAGAGTGAAATATGGAGGATATCAGGGAATCATGAGTAATGCACTATTTTTTTGATGATCCCAAGAGAAATTCACATTAGTTGGTGATGATCCTAATGATGCATGGTGATGATGCCAAAAGAAATGCACATTAGTTGGTGATGATCCTAATGATGCATGGTGATGATCCCATTGTGGCATCTAGACTCCACTCAATTGATCAAACTGAAGTGTGAACTGGAGAGAATATTCTCCTAGAATGCAGGAAAAGTAATATTCACCCTAAACTATAGGAGAATGAATAATGACTAATAAACATAGGAAAAACCTTAGTAAAAATATATCATAGGTGTGTGTGAAGTATCTCCAACACCTCCCCTGAACATCACTATGGTGAAAATAAAGAATGGGTCCCGACAACATGGCCATGTTAGGTACCCAAATAAAAAAGATACATTGAAATAAACGAGGAAAGAGGGAAAACCTCATGGGAAGAACCCCCCCTTAAAGTACAATGTATGTAAAAAGAAGAACTAGCAGTTGCTAGGAAACTGTGTCTTTCACTCCAAGATGATTGTGTAGAGAATGGAACTTTTGTTGAGTGAAGGTCTTGGTGAATATGTTTGTAGTTTGTTCTATGGAAGGACAGAACTGCAGGTCGATGATCCCCTCATGTAATAATTCATAGATGTATTGCATGTGGATCTTGATGTGCTTTGTCAGTTGCCTCTGAACGAAATCTTTGCAGAACTTCAAAGTTCTCTAGTTATCACACCAGATGACGATCCGTCGATGAAACTGAATTCCCAACTTAGTGAGAAAATGTTGTAGCCACATCGCTTGAATTATTATGTTAACTACTCCTTTGTACTCTGCCTCGGCTAAAGATATAGAAATAGAATCTTTCTTTCTACTCGACCAACAGATGGGTTCAGAACCTAAACTAAGTAAGTAACTAGATGTGGATGTGTGATCAATGGTATCACAAGCCCAGTCAGAATGAGTGAACCCAAGGAGGTCCAATGTGGATTATGATGCATAGTGAATCCCAAAGGTGATGGTTCCATGTATGTATCAAAGGATACGCTTTGCAACCTTCCAATGTAGCTCATGTGGCTCCTGCATGAACCTTGAGATTTCTCCAATTGCATAGAAGAGGTCTGGTTTGGAGTGTGTGAGATACAACAAGATCCCTACCAGTTGCATGTACATTGTGCTTTCCACCAGTGGAGTGTCCCCACCATCCTCAAGTCTAACTCCTCATAGGAAAGGAGTTAGGGCATACTTGTAGTCTGTCACGTGAAATATCTCAAGGATATCTTGTGCATAATTGGCATGAGATAGTTTGATTCTTGATGCATCCTCACTAATTTATAGTCCAAAGAATAAATGTAGTGGACCCATGTCCTTCATCAAGAAAATTTCATGAAAAATCCTCTTGACTGCAACAATCCCTGAAGTCGAGCAATCGATGATCAAAAAATCATCAACATACAGAACTAGAAGTAGAAGTGAATCAGTCATCATGAGCATATAAACATTCGGGTATGACTTGCATTGTACA